>WAAE01016857.1:104778-116893 GCA_013400495.1 Nicator chloris
GCTCTGCACCTCTCTGCCCCCAAGACTGAGCCACACCACAGGACTTTGAAGAATTAACTGCATCAGAATAAAGTCCCACAAAGTAGATCCATTCCCAAAAGGCAGGTCTATTCCCAAAATGCTGCTACATATTGCATCTCAGACTTCTTTGTGTCTCTTCTCTGAGACAAGAGACCTCCTAGCTCTCAGGATGGGGACTGGGGTGGAAATCACTAAAAAGTAAAAGGAAAGAAGAAAAGAAATCTGCATATTGCATTGCATGGCCATACTAGGGAGCTAGTAACACCTGAGTCACACATTCAGGACACAAAACCCCTGGAAAGCTCACAAAGAACAACTGTAATATAGAAGCTTGATTATTTTTGTTTGTTTGCTTGTTTAATTAGTATAGCTCTGAATGGCCCAGACCGTTCCCCCTCAGCTGTAATGGATCTGATGAGGGTCCAGTCCAGGTGAAAGGTTAACTTCATATTTTTCTTAATCAGATGAAGAAAAGCATAAATCGAAAAAGATAAAATTCCACCATAAATCCTCCACCAAGGCTGCTATGAAATAACTCTTTTGTTTAATTATTATGAGTTGGATCGGCAAACACTGGATCCCGATGGACAGAGAGCAGCTGTTACTATAACAGAAAGACATTCATCTTCCCTTCTGGGGACCCTGAAATTCTACCAACAATGCCTGTAAAACGACTCTCAGCTCCCCCCTCACAGTTTTTGCCTGTCTTTCATATTCAGACCTATTTTTAGCCAACTTTATTTGGTTGTACCACACTTCAAAGCGCTGCATGTTAGCTCGTTCGAAATCATTTCCACGTACAAAAAGCGACGGGGACGTCCGCGGGGAGACTCTGGGGTGCAGGAGAAGGGCAAGTCCCTCGCTCAGGGTCTCTTCTTTCATCGGGGATTCATTGAGAAGGAGCCTGCAGACACAGTTACCCAGACAGATACACTTGCATCTCGTTTACCTCTGAGGCTCACAGTTACCTTGGAGGGCTTCTTTTAGCTGCTACATAATAAATAGTTGATCCCTACACGATTGCATGGGAAAGGAAATTCTGTTACCAATTAAGAAAGAAAGTTTCTCATGTTTGCTTTTAGCAGCACTAACTCTGTCCCATTAGGTGATAACAGAAGCTACGTATCTAGAGGAAACTTTCCAAAGCAATAAAAATTAGCTGTAAAAGACTTCCACAGTTATCTAAGGCACAACATAAATGTTAAAATAGCCTCCAGGAACGGGCACATGCAGCCAATCTCTGGCCAATGTGAACAGGCAGAGTGCCAGGGCATCAGGAGACAACAGCCCTGGGGACAGCACATTCAGTGGGAGGGGGTTTTTCCTTTCCTTTTTTTCTTTTTTGCATCCAGCAAAATTCAGGCTGAACGAGCTTTGTGCCACCAAGCTGTACCCACGAGAGGAAACGCCCAGGGACAGCAAGTGTGCTCATCAGAAGGCTCCATCAGCCATTGATGGTCTTTATCACACTCCCAAAAAAGCTTGGAAATTGGGACTGGAGGGCCACCATGTTGTTCCAAACACTGTAAAAGGTGATTAAAACCTACACAGGAATTTCTTGCTATTACTGAACCCTTCCACAGGGCCCAGCCGCATGATTTCACTTTACAAAGATGCTCCAGGTGCCTGAGGAAGAGCATATGGCAGTAAAACAACAGCAATCAGATCAAAACATTCATCTCCATGAGTTTGGGGTTGTTGGGGGGATTTTTTAGGCTTTTTCTGAGGTTTGCTTTTTTGGGGGAAGGCAGTTGGGTTGTGCTTTGGTTTGGGTTTCTTTTAAACATTTGTCTTTGAAATATTTCAAAGGAAGCCCAGGAGTATGGATGAGACAGCTCAGTGGCAGGGCAGACCCCATGACAGCACCCCCACCTGAGGCTCCATGCAGAGATGGTGATGCCACAGCTCCAGAATTCTCACCAGACCTGGGCACTCAATTCCACACCACACCTGGCAGCAGCCAGAGCCAGGATCCCAGTAAGGCAGAACCAAGCATCAAAATACACCATCCTGCTTCAGGTTGTGCTAAGCTTTATCTATATCCCAGGCTCCTTCCATAAAAAGGAATTTCATAGCAGGGAACTGTTCCAGGTGTGTCAGCATCAGTGCCTACTGCCCACCACAAAAACTCACTTTTTAGGAGCCATCCAGGTGGGTGTTTTCCAGCACAACTGCAACAGGTATTTGGAAAAATGCCTTATCCCATGTGTAAGAATGTGATTTAACAGAAACTTTCCTATAAAAACTAGAAGTGGCTGATAAGCTGTGGGTGCATGTGAAAGCAAAGGATTATGAGTTCAAACTTTTGTGCACCCGAGAGCTGCCCAATAGCTGCTGCCAGGCTGTAACTGGATACTCTCACCACAAAAACCCAAGGACAACTGAATTTCTCAGCCTGCAAATATACAGGGGAATTAGCATTCTTAACCCATTATTTACCCTCAGGAACTAAAGTGGCCATAAAAATCCCACTGTTCCGGTTGCCATACTGAGGGAAAAAACAAAAACAGACAAACAAACAAACCCCAAGACATAAAGACTTGGAGAAAGAAGAGAGCTGGGAGCCTGAAGGTCACATTGCCAGGCTTGGTTGTCCCAAGAGTGAGGACAAGGCTACCACTGGGATAACCACAAGTCTGTGCTTCGCTGAGCAGCTGCATCCCAAGTCAACTGCAGTTTCCCTCTGCTGAGTACAGAGACTCCTGCAAATCCATGTGGCAATGCACAGGCCTGAAGCAAAGCCAATGCCTTCTCACCTTTGAGCACCTACAAAGCCCTCTGGCTGTTCCAAGACCAGTGCCACAGCCTCCTCACAACTTTCCCATTGTAAAGCTCAGCTTGCTGCCTCAGAGAAAGGCCTGGACATCGACTGTGCAGATCTCAAATGCCCTCTTTTCCCAGAAGAAGAAAGTATCAGTAGCAAACAGAGCAACTGGAGGGGGGAGTTTGCAGACAGCTCAGCCAAACTGCAGCAGCAGCCACCAGCCCTCAGAAGCAATCTAGAGACTGTAAAACATAAAAACGGCACTAAAAGGGCTTTAAAACCCTGCAATATTCGCATTTTCTCAAATACTTTCAAAAAGTCACAAAAAGGACACAAGTTTTGATTGAACATTTCTTCACTTCAGACTCATGGTTGCATTCCTCCCTCCCCAGGAATTCAAAGCAGTCAGCAGAGGTGAATTATGTATAAGCAAAATATTCCTAAAAGCCAAATTTTAGAAGTTGCACCCATTACACAAGGCATTTTTAAATAGCTAAATGTCGAAGAAAAGAACAGTTAGTGACCTAGATTGACCATTTGATAGATCAGGCACAAATGGAGCTAACTTTATCCCTCTCATCCACTCAAAGGCTTATCATCTCACACCTTAGAGACATAAATTAGGAAGAAGCATTACATTAGCACTACTGGCACCACACAGAAAATTTTAAGTTCTACTACTATTAAGAAAACAAGTTCTATAATGGGAAAAAGCCTTAAATAAGACAAAAAAAAAAAAATTAAAAAGGCAGAGTTAGTCACAGCACCTAAGACCCTACAGTGTCAGCTACTATGGAATTTTTTAAATGACAACCTTTGCTGCTGTGGTTTGGGACTTATTCAGCACAGATCTGGGATTTTGGGTTGATCTGGAAAGCGCCTGACACACACTCATTTCCCCCAGGTTTTGTTTATTTCTCCCCGAAGCTGACAGCAATACATTCCTTTTCCAGCTTTACTGGAGGAGGAGTACCTCGCCCCCTCTGCTCCCAGGAGCACCTTTTTCTTCTCCCTTTGTCACACAAAGGTACTTATTAGACATAAAGTGTCCAGTTCAAAATCCACATCTAAATTTACATCAGTATCCACTTCAGCGAAAATCAATGGAGTTCAGATTGTAAAGCATTGCATCTTTTCATGCATGTGCTTTATTCTCTGCATTTAAAGAGAAGGCACTCGTATGTTATACATTACTACGAGACTGAGACAGGAGAGAAGAACCCCAAAATCATACCTCTGTTTTAATAAAATTACCAGAACATTCTATTTTTCCCAGAGAATTTCATTCCAGGTGGAAAAAAAAAGGATAAATGAGGTGGTCAGACCACCAACCACTGATCCAAGAGGATGGGGAGCAGTGCTCTTGCCCTGCCACTGACTTCCAAGATCTCGGAGAAGTCACTTCCACCAGGGAACAACTGCTAAATTTTTGTTATGTTCCCAGATTTAACATCCAGAGATACAACTTTCACTTCTGAAAAACTTTTTCAAAGGTTTATTTCAGCTCCTTAATACACCCCAAACCCATCACAAAGGCAAAAAAAAGGGTGCTCCAGGCCCAGGCTGCCTCTTGCTCTGCAGCCAGGCCTGCCCGATCCTCTGAGCAGAGCTCCCGCAAAGTCCGAAACCGAATCTGTGGTGAAACGACACACCAAGGTGGAAATCACGGAATTATTGATGAGAAACAGGTCATTCATATCTTCCTCCAGCCAGGCACAAACAGGCTGCTCCCTCCTCTGTGTTTCTTTTTGCACACCTGTATGCATGAGCCGGTCCCTGCTTGCAGGCAGCCCAACCTAAGAGAAAAGGATCTTTCCAAGACTAAAAATACACCAACCACCTCCAGCACAGCCACCAGAAGAAAAGAAATTCAAAAATCACATAAGGTGGACAGAGCACACTCAGGTTGAAGCCTGATTTTATCCCATACAGAAACATTTCTTCATGCAGATTATTCTTCCGGTACAGGTACAAAATATTTGGTGTGACCTTGGCTGAGCCACTTCTTGATGCAGCAGGGAGCACTCGCAGACAGAATTTTCTCCCTCTTGGCCCCTCTGCTCAGGGTTCTTGGGGCAGGAACCTCCTCTCTACACAAACAGCACCTTGCAAAAAGAGGAGTCATATTTTTCTAAGGCACCTAGACACCAGCAACAGATTTTTTTCTTAAGTAGCATGATGGACCAATGCCACATGCAATAACCCAATCAGACTGAAAGACTCAAATACTGGCAAAATAAGAGGCACTTGTATGCTGGAACATATTATTATTTTACAGTGTACATTGACAATTGCTGCTCTTAACTTTTAGTTTGAATTGAAGCTATACCATAGTAAAGGAGGAAGATGACAGAGAGAAAAGAACACAAAATTGGTGAAAAAGACCAACAGTTACATTGAAATCTAAGCATAAAATATGCTGGGTCTGCAGAAAGCAGGCAGAGTGTTTCATCTTTACTTCTTTGCCCCTCTGACTTCAGTGGCTCCAAGAAACCTTACAAAGAAGACTGGGGGGGAGTGATGTATATTTCTCTAATACACCTTAAAGGAACAAATGACTAATGAGATACAAAATTATTTCAGAATGAAGTAATAATGAAGAGAAGATATTAGACATTAGTTGATCCTCAATGGTTAATGGGGAGGAAGGGGAAGAGTAGAGCTTATACTGGTGAATACTCCGGCCACAAACACCTCTCTTAAACACATCCAATTTCACTGATGTGAAAATCACCACATGAAGGAACAGGCAAAAAAGAGCTTAAGTGGGAACAGGGTGCAGAATACCAAGTGCTACACTGAATAATTCACATCCAAGCAGTGCTATTGGCCAGGCAGGAAAATCACACTCCCCTGCTAGTTTTAAAATCAAAGGCCAAGAAGGGATAAAAGAGAAAGACAACACCTCTTTAAAGCAGAGATTACACTCTGCGGTTCCCATTTCCCAAGTTCCCACAACGTTTTGTTGCAGGGAGAGCACTGGAGCCCGGGTGCTGAGTGGTGCCAAGGCACAGCACCTCACTGCACACCTCACTGCCCACAGCCCACTGAGGGACCTGGGAAACTCGGCCACCTGCCTCGGTGACACCACTGCTCCAGCCCAGCAGCAAGAAAATGCCAACTCTGCAGCAGGCACCGACCATTCCTGACTTCCCAAACTGCCCTCAGGAGACTTTCTCAGGGTACAAGCACTTCTCCGGTTGGCTGAGGGCAAGACCCCATCAGGGTTTTCACGTGGGTCTAGATCACGTCTGAACTCCAGCAGGTTCTCTCCCCTACCTGCACCTTTCCCAAATTACAGCCACGTTTCTCCAGTGCCAGCTGACAGGGCTGGACACACGGTGGATGCATTTCCAGGCAAGGGCTGGGAGGCACCATAAGGAGACATCAGAGCATCAGGGTCTTTCCTTGCCTGGGCCCTGGCAGGGGGTTGCCAAGTCACTTGCACATCTTTTAGACCCCTGTCCTCGGTGTGTTTGATAGAAAGGTGTTACATTTCATGGGGCTTGAGAGATCCCATGCTCCTAAAATCCCATTTAATTCTGACTCTTCTAGTGCAGCACCACAAGGTCAACTACTTTTAACACTAAATTTTAGAAATGTTTCTAAGAGCAGGTCCTGAAACATGACAGCCAAAACACCTTCTGCTACAAGGCCCCAAACATGGAGTAACTTTGACTTCTATTTATTTTATTTTAAAGGTGTTACGGCTTTCTAGGAACAGGCAACTTTGCCTTTGGGCAGACCACACAAACACACCCCTGACAGGTGCCCAGCCTCAACAAATTTCTGCCATCTACCTCCTTCACCCTTGATAAATAAAGGTAAGCATCCCTTGGTTCCTTTTACACCTGCAACACTTCTGCAGGAGGACCCACCCCACGGACAGGTATGACACAGAGCACAGCAGCAGGATTCCTGGGCCGGTCCCATCATCCCATTACCAACTTTCCAAAAGATGCCCTTTTCCATCTCAACCTGTGCACTGGTCCTGCCCCCCAGAACTGGAGAAGCCAGGGAGTCCCCCTAGGCTGATCTACAAAGCAAGGAGTGTGTGCATGGGGAAGGGGGGAAATGGTGGGGGGAGAGAGGAGAAGAAAACCAACAACAAAACAGAAAAGAAAAAAAAAAGGGGGGGGGGAAGGAGAAAAAAAAAAAAAACAGTGAGGCTGGCTTGTTTCTTTCTTCTCTACCATCTATTCAGTGTCAGCAAGGGAGGTCCACAACTGTTGCGTCACATGGAGCACAAAAAACCTGACAAGCGTGTTTTAGCTGATGGAGAGCAGAGTGGACAGGAGGCTGGTGACAGCTCGAACGCGGGGAGTGCAGAGCCCTCCGCTTTAATTGGCTGCTTCTTCCCGTCGCATCCAGCGAGCAGGAGCCTGACAGCCCGCACGGGCTGCTCAAAGGCACCAGCAATGGCAGAAATTTCAGCGTGTAAATACTTTCGTTAACTCCCCAGGCTCAGGTTAGATCATCACTTTGGTGCAGGGGTACGGGGTTTTTAATGCTGCTTGGTCCACAGGAACCAAAGGGAAGATGCAGGAGATGCTTCGAAATGGAGAGGGGGGAGCTAAACCACAGGTTGTGCAGGACCTGGAGAGGTGTTTATAAATAATGCCACTAAAAATAATACACTGATCACTGGCTTCTCTAACACAGCACTTTCTTCTCCACAGAACTCTGACAGTGGTTATCTCGGTGGTATAATTATCTGGATTTGATAGCAGATTAAAAAAATATATATCCTAAACACCTGTTCAAGAGTTTTGTGTTTTTAAAGGCCATTGCCATTAACCTTGGGCCACGCACTTCATTGTGTTTAATTAGCAAGCTAATGAAGCCAGTTTTATTCCCTTTCTCAAGCACAAGAGGATAAATACAAGACAGTGAAAGAGGAGACCAGATCCATCTGCAGCACAGTTCATTGCTGCATGGCATTGCTTAAACTTGCACCGAAATAAAAGTAATGTAATGGCTTGGAAAGCATGTTAGCAATGCATTCTGCAAGACACATCTTTTTACACCTTCTGTATTTTCTGAAGCTCATCGATTAAAACATTATTTCTGAACATTTGGGCTGCAGAGAATTTGCAAACAAAGGGCTAAAAATAAACATAATGTTTTCCTCAATGAATACTCAGTATTCCAAAAAATTAAGCATAACAGATTTTTTTTTTTTTTAAAGAACAGCAGCCCTTGCTTGCTTTGTTACAGACAGCCAAGGTAGAGAGGAGAAGCATCAACAATGGAGGTTAAGCGATTTTCGAAAAGCCCACCACTTTCACAGAGCCCTAACATGTACGCACACAAAAGACATACTTTGAGCAAAGCCCAGTGCTCTGAATCCCAGCAACACATTCCAACTTTGGGTATCTCAGCTTGTTTTCCTCTTTTTTTTTTCTTTCTTTTTTTTTTTTTTCTTAACTGAACAGCTTTAGGGAAAACTGGACATTGAAGATCATGTTGATAAATACTCAAATATCACAAGAAAGGCAGAAAGGCTTTAAAAGAGAGGGAGGGATTTACAGAACGGCTAATGCACTGATTTAGTGATTCAAGAGGACCTTTCCAAATAAACAGAATTATATTAATTTTCTGGGGTTTCTTTATTGTATTTTCAGGGGAGAGAAAAAATTCAGCATAGGTATGCCCTGTCAGATTATCTTTTTCATAACATGATACATTTAAGAAGCTTTCAGAGTGCTATTTTTCTAAAACCAATTGCTTTTTTCCCCTCCAACTTAGATTTCAGTCACTCTGTGCACAGAGCCATAGGATCAGGTTAAATACCAAAACCAAACCAAACAAAAACCAAACACCATACTCAAAACAAATCCAAAAAAAATCCGGAAGCCATCTCTTTTATTGAATCACCCAAGATAAAAGGATTCCAAGATATATGGAAAGAAAATACATCGACCATAAATCTCCTTTATGTACATAATAGAATTTTCCAGCCAGGAGAGCTGTTGTGATGATAGCAACGCCGAGCACCAGGAATGCTGCTGGCACACACACTACACGNAGCACCAGGAATGCTCCTGGCACACACCCTCCCCGCCCCCCCCCCGCCCGCCCCCCCTTCCAAAATACCTGCTCTCCTCAGCACTGCTATGTAAATACAAACCCGCACAACCCCCTTCCCAACACATGGAAACAAAGCTGCGTACAAGTGCCCCAGCCATCAGATAAAAAAGCCCGAGCTGGCTTTGCTCATTAAAACATTAATTATTTTTTTTTAATTTTTATTGTCCGCTCCCTTTTTATTGCCACTCGCACGCACTTTCGGTGTGACTTAAAAAATGATGAAGCGCTGGCACCGCCGGTAATGGCAGAGGCAGGCGGTGGCAGCGCATATTTAATGGGCACTCGGAACAAAGGAAGCCCGGCTGCAGGAGCGCCCCGGGGCCGGCTCCGCGCCCGCTCCCCCCGCGCCGCGGCCCCGCCGGGCAGCGCCTTCCCCGGGGCGGGGGACACGGACACGGGCACGCACACGCGGGGAAACCCCCCCGGCCCCCACTCGTGCAATGAGCGATGGCAAAGCCGCCGGGAGCTCCCCGGCTGCCCATCGCGGAGCGGGCACGGCTGCAGCATCGCTGCCTCCCGCACCCTGCCCCCGGGAACNCCATACTCAAAACAAATCCAAAAAAAATCCGGAAGCCATCTCTTTTATTGAATCACCCAAGATAAAAGGATTCCAAGATATATGGAAAGAAAATACATCGACCATAAATCTCCTTTATGTACATAATAGAATTTTCCAGCCAGGAGAGCTGTTGTGATGATAGCAACGCCGAGCACCAGGAATGCTGCTGGCACACACACTACACGCCCCCCCCCGCCCGCCCCCCCTTCCAAAATACCTGCTCTCCTCAGCACTGCTATGTAAATACAAACCCGCACAACCCCCTTCCCAACACATGGAAACAAAGCTGCGTACAAGTGCCCCAGCCATCAGATAAAAAAGCCCGAGCTGGCTTTGCTCATTAAAACATTAATTATTTTTTTTTAATTTTTATTGTCCGCTCCCTTTTTATTGCCACTCGCACGCACTTTCGGTGTGACTTAAAAAATGATGAAGCGCTGGCACCGCCGGTAATGGCAGAGGCAGGCGGTGGCAGCGCATATTTAATGGGCACTCGGAACAAAGGAAGCCCGGCTGCAGGAGCGCCCCGGGGCCGGCTCCGCGCCCGCTCCCCCCGCGCCGCGGCCCCGCCGGGCAGCGCCTTCCCCGGGGCGGGGGACACGGACACGGGCACGCACACGCGGGGAAACCCCCCCGGCCCCCACTCGTGCAATGAGCGATGGCAAAGCCGCCGGGAGCTCCCCGGCTGCCCATCGCGGAGCGGGCACGGCTGCAGCATCGCTGCCTCCCGCACCCTGCCCCCGGGAACCCCCGGCCACAAACAGCCTCCCCGCGGCCCCGTAACCCTCCCGCGTCCCCCTGGCCGGGGGATGGAGGGAACGTAACAAGTCACTGCCCAGTGCCGGGGCGGGGGGCTGCGGGCTCAGCCCCGAGGGGGTCCTGGTGAACAGGCAAGAGCGGGGTGGAGGCAAAATTGCTGCCGCACCGGTTTCTCCTGAGGAAAATGCAGCGATAATAAAAAAGAATAGGGAAAATACTACTAATAATATAAACAATAATTAAAACAAGGAGGGAAAGTGGGAAGCGCGGGGATTTCCAGCGTGCCCGCGTTTTCAGTGCTGGGGGCAGCACAGGGGGTCTGACCCCTCCTGTCCCCCCGAGGACTGCGGGATGAGGCACCCCACGGAGACCCCTCCCCGCTTCCTCAAGCGCTGCCCGGGTGCGCCCCTCGACTTCCCCGGCCGTGCCCGGGCTTTGGCGGAACTTCCACTCGCGTCCCTCGGCACGACGCGCACCCCGCAGGTTGGAGATTAAGTTTGGGGGCTAGCCCACGTCCGCAAAATAAATGGGATGAGGAAGACACAAAATAAACACCCTCCTCCGCCGCAGAAGCCTCCTCCGGAGGGATGCTCCCCAGGCACCCCCCGCCGCGCACCCCCCGTTTTTCCCAACTTTCTCCCGGCTCCCCGCGGAGCCAGCTAGTCCCAACAGGCTCGTCCAGTGCTAACCTCTATGGGACCGCGGCTCCCGGGGGGCTGATGGAGAACGGGGGGGTCCCATCGGGGCGGAGGGGGGTCCCCCACACCTCCCGAGTTACACAACCGCAGCCCGGTAGGAGCGGAGCGCACACATGGCCACTACCTGAGAGGCTCCGCACCACTCCGGAGCGACCCCAGGTCTCCTCCCGCTGCTCCCAACTTGTCCTCCCCCCGCAACCCCCTCGGCTTCTCCCCCACGCCCCCGCTCAGGAGTAAATGCCCATTTTTGCAAAGTTTCCTCGAGATAGCGCCGTGTTTACATTGCCATGAATTCCCACAGGCTGCCTGGAGGGAACAAAAAGCAGCACGGGAAGGCTCGTCCTGCGAGCAGGGAGAAAACGGAGAGGGAGGGCGAGGAAGTGAAAAGAAAAAAAAAAAAAGAAAAGAAAAAGAATAATAATAAAGGAAATTAAGCCGATGCAGCGGCGGGGGGATTCCCCAGCCCGGGTGCTCTGCTCTGCTTCGGAGGGTGCTGCAGGGTGGCTGCAAATAACCGCACGGCCCATTCAATTCTGCATTTGGAGACGCGACCGAGAGCCCGAGCGGGAGGTAAACACGCCGAAAGGCTCTTACCTGCACAGAAAGTTCCCCAGAGCACGGCGAAAGTCAGCCACGAAGCAAACATAGTCCTTTACTTTTTTTTTTCCTCGCGTGCACCTCTACCCCAAGGGAAACAAAAATAATAAAAAAAAAAGATCGAGCGCGTGAAAAGCGAGCGGAGAAGTGCAGCTCTGCCTTCCCTCTGGCTCTCAAAAAGAAAAAAAGAAAAAAATCCTAGGGGTAGGGGGTGGGAAAAAGAAAAAGGAAAAAAAAAAAACAACAACAACAAGAAATTCGGATTTAATTCCTTCGCAGTTGCAAAATTTATCCAGTGGAGTCGAACAGACCCGGACGGTTCGACCTGCTCCTGCCCGGCCCCACCGTTCGCTCCCAGCTTTCCAAGAGTTTCTTTCCCTGGGCTTTTGTGCTGGGAGCGCGGCGTGCACCACACACCGACTCCCCCTCCTCGTCGTCCTCCTCCTCCTCTTCCCCTTCCCCCTCCTCCTCCTCCTCCTCCCGACCCAGCCCCTCCGGCTCCCCCAGCAGCGAGGGGCGAGCGCACACACGCACACGCCCCCGCCCCCCCGCGCGGTTCCCGCGCAATGCCCGCGCAGCCGCGCGCGGCTTGCGCGCTCCCCCCGATCCCCCGCACACACACTCGCA
>WAAE01016857.1:117104-385440 GCA_013400495.1 Nicator chloris
AAAAAAAAAAAAAAAAAAAGGGAGAAGCCAGCGCGGAGCCAGCGGGGAAACCCGGATGTTGGATACAAAGGGGCTGGAGGGGGCGGTGCGGCGCGGGGGCTCCGCGGGCGCTGAGTGGGGAGCGGCGCTGCCCGTCACGGCCGCGCCCCGCGGGGAGGCCCGGGCTGCGGGCCGGTGGAGAGGGGCAGGGTTAGGGGCGGGGGGCTGCCGGGGGTGTGTGCGGACATGGGCAGGTTTAGGGGCAGGGGGCTNGACCCACGCGCGCTCCCCGCGCCGGCAGCGAGCGGGGTGGCGCGGCAGGAGCGGGACCGTGCGCGCTTTTTACGGACCCCGCATCCCGGGAGGCTGCGGAGCGGCAGGCAAGGGCCGGCGGAGGGGGCGCGGGGCGGCCGCGGGGAGAGCCGGAGGAGAGGGAGGAGGAGGAGGAGGAGGATGCCGTGGCGGGGGGCCGCGGCATCGCGGGGCTGCGCGGGGCGGCGGGCGCGGAGGCACGGCGGGAGGTGCCATGTGCGGGATGGGGAGGCGGGAGAATAAAATAAAACACAACGTGGAAAGGGAAGGCAAAGAGAGGTTTGATGGGGTTTGGTGTTTTGTTGTTGTTNTGCGGAGGAGAGATTTAGGGGCAGAGGGTAGGAGTGCAGATTTAGGGGCATACGGAGGCAGAAGGGTGTGTGTGAAGAGGGACAGGTCTAGGGGCAGAAGGTGGGAGTGCAGATTTAGGGGCATAAGGAGGCAGAGGGGTGTGTGTGGATAGGGGCAAGGCACTGCCGGGCGGGGGTTTGGGAGAGGGTGTAGGGGCAGGAGCTGGAGAGAGGTTTAGGGGATAAGTGTGCGGAGGGTGTGTGTGGATAGGGGCAGGTTTAGGAACAGAGGGTTATGGGGGGGTGGAGGTTTAGGGGCAGAAGGTGGCTGAGGGGACGACTGCAGCAGTTTTAGGGGCCAGGGCTGGAGGTGGAGATCTAGGGGCAGGGGATTGGGGGTGGAGATTTAGGGCCAGAAGGTGGCAGGGAGTGTGTGTGGATAGGGGCAAGTTTAGGGGTATGGGGGTGACAGGAAGAGGCTATGGGGCAGAGGGTGGGGCAAATGCAAATAGGGCAGGGGATAGTGGAGCGGGCAGATGGGAGAAATTTAGGGGCAGAAGATTTAGGGACAGGGCAAAGTGGAGGATATGCATGGATAGGGGCAGGTTTGGGGACAGGATGCTGCAGGGGGAAGGTTTAGGGGAAGGGGGACATTTAGGGACAGAACTTGGCAGTGTGGATGGAAGCAGGTTTTGGGGCAAGGGGCTGCAGGGAGGAGATTGAGGAGAAGGGGGAAGATTTAGGGACAGGGAGGAGAGGAAGGGAGGTTTAGGGGTAGGGGAGCAGATTTAGGGACAGTGTCTAGAGACAAAGGTTTAGGGGAAGAGGGAAGGTGTGTGTGTGGATGGGGCAGGTTATGGGGCAGGGATGGCTTAGGGGGTTTAGGGGAAGGGGTTGTGGGAAGTGAAAATAGGGCAGGGAATGGTGGAGAGGGCTGGGGGGCAAGGTTTAGGGAAGTGGATCAGGCCAGGGGGTGGCAGAGGGTGTGTGTGGGTGGGGACGGGGGAGTGGGGGGGGGGGGGCCGGGTTAGGGGGCGGGGAGGGCTGAGGGGGTTTAGGGGAAGGGGTTGTGGGAAGTGAAAAGAGGGCAGGGAATGGTGGAGAGGGCGGGGGGGCAAGGTTTAGGGAAGTGGAGCAGGCCAGGGGGTGGCAGAGGGTGGGTGTGGGTAGGGAGGGGGGAATGTGGTGAGGTTTAGGGGCAGGAGGCTGCAAGGGGCAGGTTTAGGGCCAGGGGGTGGCAGGACAGAAGGTTTAGGGACAGGGAATGACTGGGGGCATTAGGAGCAGGGAGTGGGAGTAGTGCAAACAGGGGCAGGGGGTGGCTGGGGGGGATTGGGGTCAGGGAATGGTGGAGGGCAGGGCTGTGGATGGCGTGGAGGGTGGGGTAGCACAGGGCAAAGCCATCTCATTGTCTTGGAGAAATTCTCTGGCCCCTTGCCTTCGCAATGGAAAGGGCAGCACAGACCCCACCAGGGCCAGGAATAAACAATGTCCTTGTAGAAAAAACAATCCTCCTCTTCCAGGCAGTGGGAATGTGTGCTCCCTGCTTGTATCCGAGAGCCCCCTGCACCCCAACAGCCCCTTGACTCCAAGGTCCAGCAGGAGCAATGGCTCAGTGACAGTGCCCAGGGTTCCCAGGGCAGAAGGGACACCTCAGCAGAATCAATTTTTAGGCCATTTCAGGGTTACATTGGCAGGATTACAGGAATTGATCGCTCTCCACAATTTATTTTAATTCTAACTAAATAATATGGCTATAGGGAGCACCAAAGGAATCTTAAGGGGAAGGAAGAGAAAGGGGGAGATGCTGAAGTTGGGTCATTCTCAAGACTTTAGGTCTTTGAGGTCCACTGACTCATCAGAGAAAGGAATGTGGCAGGGATGGATGCTGTGCAGAGCAGTGAATCGCAGGTCAGCTCCCTCAAATTCGTCTGATGGGGACTAAGGCTGAAAATATTCCTAAACTCATTTTCTTTTTCCTCTGGAGGGAGATAAGAGTAAACATGAATCATTCTTCTAAAAGTTTGAGAAGCATTTTGTTCCAAGAAGAAATATGTATTTTTTTTTTCTTCTTACAGTAACAAGTTCACAGAAAACTTCAGGAGGCTTTTACAAAGGCTTGTAAGCACTTTGAAGCTGGAGACAGTTTTTTATGTACGTACAGCACTTGTGTAACAAAGTCTCGACAGTGAATGGGATTCCAGGGTGCAGTTGCAATAAAGTGATTAATAGTATCATTCATGGTATCATACCTCATTCATAGGTTTCCTGTAAGTTAAGAGGAATACGTTGGCAGGAATACAGTGGTTGTGACTTTAAACACGATACTCTTGGGGGGGAAAGTTACAGCTAACACATGCACTGAAGGGCAGTACAATTAGTAAAGCTATGTAAAAAGCTCAAGAAAATAATTTTTAGAACAAAAAATGTGGAAAAACAAACCCATAAAGATCTAGTTCTGAGCTAGATCTATGGCACAGAAAAAGCAAGGTGGATATTGCCACACAGTTGGTGAAACCAAGAACAGAAAATAAGATGTGTCTGTCAAAGGGATGGGTCAGGGGTGATCACTGTTTATTCAGAAACACACAAGTAGGGTTTGGGTTTGTTGTTCCTTAATCTGCACACAGTGAAGACTGATTTTGTCACCAAAATGTTTGCCACCAAAATGTTTGTCACTTGCTTGTGGCAAAAATCACTGAGAAGGTCAGGCAAGATGCAAAAGGGGATGCAAAACAGTTGTCAAAGGAGAAGTAAATGTCCTGGCTGTGGGCTGCAGCAGCTCAGGATGCGTTTGGAGCCTCAAGAGGAGTGACAAATAACGGGTCAATATTTCCTATAAAGCTTCTTGTTTCATTTGAAAGCAAACAATGGGCCAATATTTCTGCTTCTTTCAGTTGGGGAATAAGTTGTTAAACAGCTACCATGTGGCTGAAGTACGGAAAAATGTGTGGGGTGATAAAATACAACCTAGTGTTCACTGTACCAGCATCCCCATGATTAGCTAAAACGAGACATTTAGCTGGGTCCAAGAAAACATCAGCCCTGGGGAGCAGGCGGAGTGAGTAACACAGGATCGCTCGGGCTGAGTCCCTGCCCGGGCTGAAAACCCTCCCTGGCCAGCGCTGCTCCTATTTTTAATGGCTGTGCTGTGAAAAGCGCCGTGTCCCAGCACCTGAGTCGCTGCTTTGCAGGCAGGCAGGGACTCGGGAGCGCGTTTATCACGCGGCTGTCATCGCTTTTGAGGAAACGGGCCCAGGGCGTTTCGGATGTTGTCCTAAAGCCACCCGGTGAGACAGGCACAGCGTGGCCTTTCTGCACAGGGACAGCTCCTGCTGCGTGGCACAGGCAAACACATCCACCCCTCCACCAGAGCTGGACCCCGGGGGATTTTTGCCCAGGGCTGAATGACACCCTGAAGTTTCATTTATTAAATTGCCTCCCGTCTTGTTTGCAGTGTTTCACGGGGAGGTGTTTACCCGCCCAAAAAAGCTGAAACGTTTCCTGTACTTGCAACAAAAAAGCAAGCAGGAGTGAGTATTGTCACTGGAGATAATGTTACAACTTTGGCAAGATGACACTTAAAGACTTGATCAGCCTTCCAAGAATTTCGGAAATAGTGCTGCACAAAGGCAGCAAGTGCTAAGAGCAGGCAGTGCTTGCAAGAAGTGCCCTTAGCAGCAGCGCTTTCAAGAGCTGTTTTCTGTTTTCACCTATCATTAGAGCTGCACAGCTCAGACTGCTTTTAAATAATTATACTTAACAGTTACAAAATTCTCCCGTGCTAAAATAAATTTTAGCTGAGATGGTTTATGCTTTGCAGCCTCATATGACACTCAATCTTTCTCGTGTGACTCTTGTAACAAGTCGAATTCATGTATTTTGATACCACGCACGTGATTAAGATACTTGGATCACTTAAGCCTGCACAAAACTTCAGTGCTCACATGTCATTTATCTTAAAATCCTATTGTAGCACTTGTGAAGTGTAATTTCTTCAGTGAATGGAAATTTATACTGACAGAGGTGTTATAAAACATGGAAAATACTGGGAGGAGAGGGCCCAACGTTTTCTTTATCTCTTCGAGTGTTCACTAACGGGGATCTATTTTTCAGCTCAGTGTTGGTTCATTGCAGGTTACGGAGCTTTGGTGCAATTAAAGGGACCCGTTTCCAGACTTCTTAAGCAAAACTCACATTACTTGCCACAGGTGGGAACTGTGTGCTCTGGCCTCGAGGGAGCAAACTGGTTCACAGGCTTCACTTTCCACATTGGTCCCTAAAGCTACTTGCAGAAAATCACCCGGCCTAAAGAAACTCCTGGGATCCCAGCCTCTACCTCCCCATTTCAAAATGCATGGGTAAGAAAAAACAATTTATATTCATAACCTTGAGTAAATAAATTGTCACTTTAACTATACGTTTTACTGTAATTAAGTGCTTCCTGGTAATGACCAACCCACACTACGGAGCTGTTTCCTAATATAACAGTAAGGCAAGTTCTCAGCTGTGAGCAGAATTAGGAAGCCTTTAAAAGCACAGACCAATTGATACAGCAGGGTGATGTTGTACAGTTCTCAACATGTGAAGAAAAGGTGGTTTTGCTAAAGAGCTTTGTCCTGATTTTCAAGGAATGCTGTTACTGTGTCATCAACAAAATCAAATCTCACTGACCACATTTCCCAGTAGGGTTTTTACCCAGTATTACCCTGGGTAATATCCTCTGCTCCCAGTGGATTTGCCTAACTCCAAAGGGAGCACGACTGAGGCAGATTTAGACCTTGCCCAGCTTTCTAAGGACTCACTGCTGTCACCTCTCCATAAGGCAGCTACAATTAACTTTGCTGGAATTTCTATATTTGAAGCAGCTTGAAATCAGAGCCTGAACTTCCAGACGTGGATGCAGATAGTCTTGCTACTGTCTGTACGAGTCCTTGGGCTTCCCACTAAAAAAGCCCACCCATGTTGACAAATTTGCCCTTTGCAGTCTGGCTTCAGTGTGGCTGGCAAAAATAGCAAGTGATACAGCAGACAGAATGGGCCCTAAACTATATTTTTGATAGCTTTTCTTAGCTCCAGACTAAAGAGCAAGGCATCAGATGTTGACAAATTAGCAGGGAATATACGGAGCAAAGGGATTTGTTACAGAAATGCCCACAATCCAGCAGTTTTGCTGTCCCCCAGAATTTGAACTTTTCCCTCGGTTTTCAGCTGTGTTTTCATTAGAGTGTAAATACCAGCCATTGGCACATGTCAGCTGGCATCAGAGCCACATGCCAAAGCTTTGCTCAGGTCAGAGCTTTAGTGTCATTTTGCTCATCCATGGATTTTGTTAGGACTTCTGAGGCATAGCTCATTATTTTTACCACTGTAAATAGCAGTCCTTGTATAATTATTCCCCTTTAAATCCAGGAGAACTTGTCTGGGCTTTTGGGTGGGGAGCTTAATTGCATGAAGGCTCTGGAGGACGGTTGATGCTGGATAGTTTGGCATGTTACCTGCCCCCAAAAAGGAGAATCCAGGCTCTAATCTGAACCCCCAAGTCATCTCTAACTAGGGGTTATGTCTTTTGGGCTTGCTGGGTACCAAAGCACACCCACACTCGAGTTGGAGACTCCTGTGCTCAGACAAGGAGGATAATGGGCACCACATGACTAATTCTGCAATGCCAGTGTATGTTGAATTAGTAAAGGACTGCATTTTCTATCCTTTTTTAACCCAGGTCACAGTGCCTGACATTTGAGGTTCCTTTCAGGTATTTTTGTCATTGAGATGCACTGTACTTAAGCCTACTGTGGTTGCCAGCTTTGTCTTATGCCCTCGAGCACTACTGTGCCTTTTAGTGTTGAGAAACCAGCATTCAAATTCCCCTGAAACACCAGGCTGTGCTGCTTTCACAGCCCACAGAGGGCCTTCGCTCAACCTCAGGTACAAAAGCTCTGGCTGCTCCAAAGCCAGTGACCAGGAGTCAGGAAAAACACAGTTTAGAGACAGACAGATACATAGATATAGGTAGATATATAAACAAACGACAATACTAAACTTTAGACATCTGTTTTTAAGCCCTCTGCTCAGATTCCCCATAAAATACAAATAACAGCATTGATGAGCTGTAGCTCATAAAAAAGTAAATATTTCTAACTTCCAAGAGCATGTGTTGCAGCCAGTTGAAGCCAATGCAGGTTAAATTCAGTGGAAGGAAGATATTTCTACCAGCTGATGGTATGTGACCATTCAAAGAGTTTACCAAGTGCCAGGGCAGCAAAATTCCTTCTGTTTAAGACTGCCTGGTTTCCTGGCAGGAAAATGTGTTCCCAAATTGGTGTAGTAGCACTGAAATCACTTCTTGGTGACAATCCTATTGACTGACAGCCTCCAGTAATGGCAGTCTATTAATCTCTTGCTCTGTGGCTGTAAAGCATTCTGTCCTCCTTCCATTAAAAGCTGAAGGTAAGTAAATGCAGGTCCCATCATCAGATCATTTTGCTTGCATTCTTGCTGTCTACAAAGCCTCTGCATGAGAGGGACAAGCAGAAGGGCTGAAGAAAATGTCCCCATCGTTGGCATGAGGCCAGCCAAGATGTGACACTGCAGATGTGGGGCTCGGGGGCTGCTGAGTTGTCCTGGTGGTTCCACTTTGCTGTGCACAACAGCCCACGTGTCTGACACTGTCTAGGGGGAGGGCGAGGTGTGAAGCCTGCTCTGAGCTTGGAGAGTGTTTGGGCCAGGTCAGGGCAGCCTGAAGTGCTGTGTGCCTTTGGGTGGCTGCCAGCACAACCTCTGGGGTTTTGCAACACCTGAAAAAGAGTCTGGGAATACAACAGCCCTTGAACCTGCAGTGAGGAGAGCCCTCGGACACCCTCTCAACTTTTTCTGCTTAAGTTACCACCCCCTGTAAAAGAGAGTAGGAATTATTTACCCACATTGTGTTCAGGTGTTGGTGTTTTACCTGGAAATGTAATGCAGGTCTTTTAAAGCACATATGGTGGCTGCAGCAGCCTAGAGCCAAAGCCTGTCATCTCTCCTGCTCCCTCGCCTTCCTCTCTGCCCAGGTGTTTAGTTGGCAGAAGAATATCTTTCAAATTCCAGTATTTTATTTTAAAAGCTCAGCTCGGTGTTTTTAAACTGGTTGCAATTAAGATTTAACAACAGGAAAGTTCTTATAGAGGTGCCATGTCCCTTTGAAATGGTTTTGCTGAAGAAAATCATCCATATCCCTGCTGCAGCCAGCTGGACTGCATTGCAGGGTTAACTTTCACTGTTACCTGTGGCCTTGTGCCTCCTGACACACTCAAAGCATGTGTGGAAGGACCAATAAAATATGTCCTGGAGTGTTTGGTGTATTTTTAGAGTTTGTCCCAGATTATTGGCCTTTGTCCCAGATTTCAGTGGTTAGGGTATAAGAATGCCCGGTGGGGCTGAGTGCTTCCTGCCTTGCTCTCAGGAAGGCTTTAATCAGGAAAAATACCCTCTCAGAGAAGGCAAATAATTAAGTTTTTGTGGCAAATCCTCTATTGCCATTAGCAGGAGATGATAAACAATCAAGACCACAGTATAAATAGAGCAAGGCAGATGCACTAAGATTGAAAGTGCAACTTTAGTGTGTTACATGGTATTGAGTAATGAATTGGACATTATAACAAGGTAGCTTTCCTTTTTGTCTTTATTGGGAGCAGAGATTGTTTTACACTGTAAAGTGCCTGTCTTGTGAGGAAAGGCTGATGTAACCCTCCTGGAGAAAGCTCATCCCACATCCTGGCAGTGTGCAAGCAGGGACCTAATGTTGGAAGGGATCTTCACATATTATCCCATCCATCCTCCTTCCTTTGGCAGTGGTTAATTGACCCATGGCATTCCTGGTAAATGCTCATCCAACCTCCTGCAGTGCTCCAGCCTCCCAGGGCATTAAGATTTTCACCTGCAGAACTTTTTTCTCCTGTGTAACATCAACCTTTCCTGATGTAATTTGGTCCTTACTGAGCACACGGGAAACAATTCCTCCTTTTCTCTCTTCTTCAGCTTTCTCATGGGAAGATTATCTCTCTTCATCCTGCCAAAGCCAAACAATCCAATTCTTTTGTCCCTTCCTTGTATTTCTGGTTGTGCAGCAAGACCCTCTCTCCATCCCTTGGCTGCTTACCCATATTTCAGGGGCTAAATTTCCTTGCTGAAGTCCTGGACTCCCCATGCCAACATCTCTGTTATCCACTCCTCAGCTCTGGGGGAGTCCTCTGGATTTATTCAGAATTGAATTGCAGTTGCAGTTCGGGTCATTGGGATGCTGAAGAGCTCTCTGATGGACTCATCCAAGCCATTTCTGGCTTTCATGTGCTTTCCATCCTGGTCTTGCCTCTTTACCTGCCTACCAACAGCTTCTTTCCAAACTGTCTTAGTGCACTCTCTGCATAGGTCATTCCATGTGTCATAACAAATACAAAGTATAAAAACTATTTTGTTAAGGTTCCAGTAACTTGTCCATCAGTTTTTTAGGGATGTGTGAGTGACACATTGCCAGTACAGATGCAGAAAAAAATCCTGCTGCACCCAATCATGCCTATAACAACTTGCTTTCCTTCCCAGAGCTCCCCAGTATTCAGCTCTTGGACATTTTGGAACAATATCAGTGATAAATGTATTCACAAGTGAGAGCAGACAGCCCTGCAGGTTGTGATGCCAGGGTATTATGGGTTCTTGGCATCGGCAGTGCCTCTCCGTGGATTTCAGACGAATGAAACAGAAATGTTTTTATAGCCAGCCTCAAATTTTTATCTATTTGTAGGTGTCTTGGTGCTCCCTAAATAGGGATTAGGTCCTTTGGAAGGAAGACTGAATTTTATGTCTTGACTTTCCTGGCCCTTGGTGCACTCAGGCCTCTCTTGCTCCCAAAGGCCACTGATCTTGTCCTTTATTTTTGCCACTGATTGTGTTGAGAAACAGGTACTGGGAGCTGGGAAATTATCAGTAATACAGGATGCAAACAATCTGTTTTCTATTCTTGTGGCCTATCCATGCTGTGGGATGGTGCCCAGACCCTTAATTATTCACTTACATTTCTTCAAATGCTTGCAGGTGGCTCCTAATACCAGGTGAGAGAAGAATTCAATAAAAATGGAGGGAGAAAGAAGATCTTTTTAAAAACCAAGGATAGCTTGAGGCAAGGATGAGAAGGACATATGGCAGAGGTACTGGTTGGGGTATTCTGGTATCCTGGGTTCCAGCTCAAGATTCTGCAGAATTTCTGATAGGCTTTGCTTTACTTATCTCTTAAGTCCAGATCAGAATGGGAACAACAGACTTTATCCACAGAAGTAATTAAAATGTTGCACTCCCTGGCAGGGGAGTTAAAATCAATTTCTCAAATGCAAGATGAAGAACAATTGGTCAGGCTTCTGCCATGGGGAAAAAGATCCAGGACTGTGATGCTTGGGAGTACAGCAGAAACCCAGGGCTGCAAAAATCCAGCAGTTCTCCTGGGATGCCTGTTCTGAGGGGCACATTGCAGAAGACATGGGACAACCTCTCCATGTCACTTGGCAATGGTCTTGGCTCAAGGACAATTTCCACACCTCAGAAAACATATGGCTTAGCTGGAAAAAGCCCAAAGAGGTGCATAAAGAGAGGCTGGAGGTGTAGAACATTTGCCACTGAGGTAAAGCTGAAAGAGAGAAGTGTGTGGCCTGAAGAAGAGACTGAGCTGAGCCAAAAAGTTGTCAAACAAGGCTGTTGCAAAGAGGAGTGGCACGATGTGTCCCTGTACCTTCTGCAAGTAGGGTGAGTAATGGGCTTCAGCTGCAGCAGGAGCAACATAGGTAAAAGATCAGGAAAAAATTTCCAGTGTTTCACATAGTTCAGCTCAGGGATATTCCCACAGGCTCTTCTGGAATTGGCACTGCAGGAAGTTGTTAGACAAAGCTCTTGCAGGGATGGTTGAGGTGTTGTTGATTGTACTGGGAGCCTCTTAAAGGGATTTATCCATCTGGGTTTTTCCTCTTTCTTCCAGTTGCCACTGAAATAATTGGAATTCAGTTCTCCAGCGTTTGGGAAGTCCTGCCACAATAGCAATCCCCTGTTTGTAATCAAGAGGAGTGCAAGAGCAATCAAATGCATATTGAGCTGATGTGCAGCTCCCAGGATTGTGGGGGCACAGAATCACGCTGAGAAGTACGTGTGCCATAACTGAAGAGGTTG
Source organism: Nicator chloris (assembly GCA_013400495.1). Classification (NCBI taxonomy): domain Eukaryota; kingdom Metazoa; phylum Chordata; class Aves; order Passeriformes; family Pycnonotidae; genus Nicator; species Nicator chloris. Next base: position 127,874 of record WAAE01016857.1, read on the forward strand.
GCTATTCTAAAGGATGGAAAATCCAGCTTTTCTTTCACAAGGAGATGCTGCACGTGAGGAATATCACAGGTTATATTTAGTGTTAGAGAGGCACAAGGGAAATCTCATTAGAGCCCAAAGACAATGATCCGCTATAAAGGGAACAGGAGCAATTTGTGAGCCCTCAAAAAAAAAAAATAGTGTGTCTTTGTTCTTCCCTGTCCTCGCTGTCTGCTGCTGCTCTAGGACACAGCTTTCCTGAGAGAAGGGTCTGTGCCTCCCTGCTCAGTTAGCCCTGATACATCATGTTTTATTTGCTGGGAGACTTGAACAATGAGCAGCAAACACTCCTGTTCCTATTTTAAACACATGGAAACTGCAGAATAGAGAAATAAAATGACTTGCACAGAGTCACAGAGCAATTTCATGGCAGGGCTCAGATCAGAGTCCAGCTCCCTTGCTCCGAAACCCATGTGCCAGCTTTTCTCTTCATTGACCCTTAATTTTAATCACATTCCAATAAATTCTCGTGGCCCCTTCCAGCTGACTTCCATGGGAGTAATTCCAGGTATCAAATGAAGTCACCCAGAATATCAAAGCAAAAGAAAGTAGTATTAGATGCAAAGAAAGAACTGATATAAGGGGAAGAAAAAATTTTACAGAGAAGAATAAAAAGGAATAAGTTCTAGTGCCAGTTCCATAATATCATTCCCCTTTTAATTTGTGCTTGATCAAAATTAAAAAAAAAAATAGATTGCTAATATTAATAAGTGAAATGAATCTTGAATTTTATAATAGTGGAGGAAATGAAAGGACCAAAGTAATATTGTGTTGTTAACTGAGATTTTAATAATGATTCTGTCCTCAGTGCATTTATTCCACAGGAAGTAAATCATTAATGAAGAGGAGGGGAAAACAGTTTTGTGGTGATGGATTTTTGAAAGAAAGTTTAATTTTGCTTAACTTGTAGAAACTCTGAAATATGCTTGGAGCACTAAACCTAAACTACCACCACGTCAAAAATGGTTTGTAGAGGTGGAATTTAGCCAAGGGGCTGGCAGTGCCTGGGGTAGGATGGAAAGATGTCCAAGGCTCTGTTCCAGGAGAGCTGAGGTGAGTGAAGAGTTGGGTTTGAGATGGGGCTCATCCCATATTTTCTGTGGAGTTTCACAAGATCTGCTTCCACCATGCCCTCTGCAGTGGGGAGGGTGGGCTCAAACCCCTCTCAGTTCTGTGAGAGTATTTGACTTCCCACGTGAAGAAAAAAGCCCACCAAGGCTGATGTGTCCAATACCCACCACTGTCTTCAACCACCTCCAAGCAGTCCCCAAAAAAGGGCTCCCTGGAGCAGCAGCCCATGTCACACCGAGCCCCCTGGCTTGAAATGTCAAGCACAAGGAGGTCACACAATGGTGGAGAAGAAAAACATCTCTGTAGCTGAGATTTGCTGCCTAAGAAAAAGCAAATACAGAACATACATCCCTGTGTGAGCATGAAGGACATGGGGGAAAATGCAGAATTCCCCTGATTCTTTAGTGAACACAGCACCCCCACAATGAATGTAGAAATTTGTAAATCAAACCACATTTCTGTACGTAAATTATCAAATCAATAAAGAGATGTAAACATTAAACAACATTATATGAGAGCCTGGAGTGTCACCACAGAAAATTAAGACTATGTAATTAAAAGTACAATGCAATTTATTTTTATATTGTTCTTCATTCAAATCAACAAATCTTATTACTTACCCAAAAATGTAAAGCAGGCTGCAAACTAATTCAAAAGATGAAGACAAAGTGGTTATTGAAAAACCTATGTTTCTTGTTCCCTTACATCTGGCAACACTCATGATTTAATATTTTAACTACTGTAATAGGTTATACTGCTGAAGAAAAGTGCATTAATTACTATGGGAAACCTAAAGAAATCTAATTAAGAACAATGAAATCTCTCTTATTGACTGGGAAAAATAAAACTATGTAAAGGGAAATGGGGGATGAAAAAACCGACAACACACAAATACTAATAAATGTCTGCACAGGGTAAGAAACACACTTGTGCTGTTGCTGGGCATGTGGATTGGAAGTCTGGCTGGAGATAACAGTTTGGCTAAACCTCTTCTCTCACCCACTGGAAGCACCTTCTAATTAGCTGCAGCTCAGGGAGTTGAGTTTGCTCTGAATGCAGCCCAACATGTCCATGCAGAGTCAGTCCCACTGGCTGTGTCTGAAAAAACACACTGATGCAGGAGATTGAGCTGCATTTCTGGGTGTAGTGTGGAGTAATGGAATAATTATCTCAATAGGTGCCATCCTTCCTGCAAAGTCAGAGGGGACATGTGTGAGAAAGCAGCCCCGTGTCCCAAATACTCAGCGTGTCCTGCCTGGGGACACCACAGGGAGAAATCGCCACAGGCAAATCCAAATCCATCTTTCAACCAGCCACAGCCCCTTGAAGTCATGTGAAAGGAACCTTTCTGTGTGAAATATCCACCACCTTGTTTGCTCAGCCCCAAACTAAAGCCATCTGTTGGCTTTACCATAAGGAAGGGCTTGCACCCCCATCCGTGCATTCACAGGATCCCCAGGGATGCAGGTCTGCTTTGGGAGCAGGCACAGCTCGTATCGGCCAGAAACAGCAGCCAAACCTGCTAGGGGGTGTTTGTATTTTCCAGGTGTGAAACTAGATGGGACTGTCTGGTTTTGTCATTGTGGGGATTGGATTCTGGAGCTGTGATTTTGAGATTTCATCCCTCATGATCTTGAGCATTCTTGTGATGGCAAAAGCTTATTTTCTGCCCACCTTAACTGCCCTCCTTCCTAAAGTTGAAATGTCTGTGGATGTTAAAAAGAAGGGAGAGGATGCCAAAGGGCCAACATCTACACTAAATACTTAAACAAATACATGTGTTTTAATTACTTCAGCTGATATTAGAAGTATTAATGCCTTTTCAAGGCAGAGGTAACCCTTTGATCATGTATATTTACTTCACACATAAAATAGACTGCAGCAGTTTGGCCAGTTCTCTGGTATCGAATCCAGTAGCTTGTATATCATTAATATCTCCAAATGTGATAAATTAGGTGTATACATTTTTCACAGTCATTGTAGGATTGCAAATCTTCATCAAAGGCAAGACGAGTTGTCTGAGGAATCAGGATTTCTCGATTAAATAAGTGCACACTGGGTCAGACAGGAAGAAATGAAGTGAAACCTTTGCAACAGATGATGTTATTATGGATGTGTACTTGCACAGAAAGCCAGAAAAAGGGCACTGCAGCACCTCAGCTATATTGTGAAGGTATCACTGACACCCAAAGTTGCACAGCTTTGTGCTCAAAGGTAAGCACGTCCTCCTTTCCCACCTTCGCCCACAGGAAACAAGGTTGCAAAGCAAAACCATAGACAGGGGTTGTTTGAAGGAGTTTTGATTGACTGGGGGTTATTTTGCAATGCAGAAACATCTGAGCAGCAATGCCTTTTGATTAGCAACAGATTTTTATGTTGAACCTTGCAAAACACACAAGGTTTACTCAGGAAGAGTGCCACATAGACCATGTGCAATTACCTCCACAAGGGTTGCAGAAACAGCATGGAGATATAAAACAGGAATAAGCTTCACTCTTTGAGAGGAAGAGGGTTTTGATGTGGTGGCATCTGAAGGCCATTGTATTAGGACTTGCCATACTCTACATGCTCTACTAATCCAGGATCCTTAGTCATCAGGGCTTTGTATAGTCTATGTGGAGCTCTGCACTTCCAGACACCCAGGGCTGATTCAATCCCAGCTCACACAGTGCTGTGGCTCTGGCTCATGCATGGAACTGGGGGCTTGGGGTGTTAGATGCACACAGGGGCCATGAGCTGTTGCTCAGGGGTGGAATGTTTCAGCTCCTGAGTTTGGGAGTGCCTCTCTGCTGTGGCATCCTTCAGGCCAGCTGTAAATCTCTGTGCACTGTGGGCTACAGGGAGAGCTGCACCACCAAATGCCTGAGGTGCAGAGAGCACCAGGGCAGGGGAAGGTTGTGAGGGATTAGGGTCAACTCATTTCAGGTATTTACAGAGTAGACTTCTAAGTGCGAGCTGTCACGCTGGGCTTTCCAGGCAGCGAGGAGAAATGAGTGGGTTTATAATGCCATTCATCTGCTCTGTTTTAAGCCTCTCCTTTAGGAAGAGATGAATCACTGTAGATTCCATCAGCAGTATTGACTGGCTCTCCATTGACTTGCAAGGGAGCCACAGGTGAGCTGCCCAAGAGCAGATTTCTGCTTTGTTGGGGTGAACCTGCCGAGAGCTTCGTGCCCATGGTGTAGGACTTGGCTGCTCTGAGCAGCTCACACTGTGGCATTCCAGTCAATAACTGCTTCAGCAAGCTCAGTATTTTTGGAGAAATGACACCCCTCAGGAGGAGTTTGCAATGTTAAGTAGATAAAAGAAACAGCAGGTGGGAAACAGTAGGTCAGTAGGAAATAAAGTCTGTGCTTCCTGCTCCTGCACCACATGCCTCAAAACCTGTGTCTCTTTTGTAACAGGTTTTCACACCTTCACGGAGAGATTAGTTCAGGTGTGAACTCATCATGCTGATGATTGGTTCATGATGACTGCTGTCATCTCCTCCAGACTGAAGGGGTCCTGTTGTAGCCATATCCCATCCCTCGTGGCTATGGCTGCACCTCATCCTCAGGGCATCAGCTGCTTCTGAGGAAGTCTTGGGCCATCAGGAAATAAACTGTCTGGGTCATCAAGAAAGCGTGTGCTTGAAAGAGAGAAAAAAACCCATCAGACTGTAGGAGTAAAAAGCAAAAAGCAGCCTACACGTGTAAGAGTGGCAGCCTCTACAGTGTGGTGTGTGTCCACACGTCGTTTCAGAAGCCATCTCCCTTCGGCTGTGATCGCTCTCAAATGTTTGCAGTCTGTGTGCGGTGACGTGCGTGGAATATTACTAGGAAAATGTGCATTCTTGTTAATAGGTATAGTTTAGGATGATTGTTAGCAGAGCATAAGGCCTTATTGATTGAAAGTGGCATATGGCAAGGATGTATAATGATTCACTTTGGCTGCTAGTTCGAAATCCTATTCACGGGTGGAAAAAAACCCCGCTCTCCTGTGCAGTCAGGCTTCATTCTTTCTGCAGCATGTTTTTCAAACCAGGCCATTTTACAAGTGATCCCTGGGAGAGATTTCCTGCTCTCCTGGGTGTGTGCTCAAAGCTCTTTTCAGTCTTGCAAGGGCAGGTCACAAGAACAAAAGCTGAAGTTATCATACACCTCCCTTTGAGCGAAAGGTTGTCTTGCAGTTCTCTCTCTAAAACTCTTCTGCTGGGCACTTTGTGTTTAGGAAGGGTGATGGACTTGTAAGTCTGGTCACAATAAATACCAGGGGTAGGTACAAGGCTGGTTTCCAGCAGCATTGCTTGGTGCCTGGTGGCAAAGGGTGTAAATCCTCACCTGCAGCAACAGCCTTGTGGGAATTGTGGTTTTGATAATTTTTCCAACTGCATTTTTGAAAGACAAAGATGCCAGTGCTCCTGCAAGCTGCAGGAAAAGCAAGCTCTTCTCTGGATCTAGCTTCTCTTCACCGGGGGAGGAAAATGCGTGTTCCTACACGGCATTAGCAAATAGAGAGTAATTAACCTGAGGTAAAATCCCAGTGAAGGCAAAGCAGACAAAGTATTAATAAATGTGAGCTGACAGAGATAAGCCCTGAGGACCTCATCTATCTTCCCCGTGTGTTAGCAGGTCCAAGTGAAGCTGAAGTTGTCTCACCTGGTTTGCCTTGGGTAGGCTGACAAGGTAAGCACAGACCTTGCACTGGGTAAAGGTGGCACCTTGTGAGTCCTGAATGCCCCCACCTCTCATCACTGGTGCTTCTGAGGGACCTGTTGAACCTCAAGAGAGTTGTCCTGAAGGATGACCGCTCAGAGTGGCACTGTCCTGGTGCTCAAGAGCAAATAAGGCTGCAACTGATCCTAATACTGACCCCAGCACCCCCTCACCCACCACAGCCAGGAGGGAAATGCAGGGAAGGGTTTTGCCAGGTTGGCTGGGCGTTGGAGGACAAGGTGGTCCCAGCAACTCGGAGCTATGTGGCAACCTTCACTGAACAAGGAAAAGCTGCAGGGACTGAGCCCAAATGGATCAGCTCATACAGGAAGATAACTTACTGACAGAGGAAAAGGGTATGATCTGTGCCATTCCTACAGGCCTGCAAACCTCCCTGACCTTTATCTGGCCGATGATCAGTGATATCTGCACACTTGACAACAGCACCAAGAACAATTCAAATGACATTCACTTCACTACTGGAGGCACAGCTCTTTTGTTTTCCCACCAGCAAATGAAGAGCAGAGCCTTCATATATGTCTTTTCTGGGAACTGATGCTTTCTAGGAATTGCTTACAAAGACTCAAGTAATCTATTTGATTGTCATTCAGAAGTCCTGGGCTTGCTAAATGATCTTGCAGAGCTCTTTTTTTCCAGGAAGATACTCCTTCAAGATGGTCTCAAGGATTTACCTGTGGTAGGCAAAACAGGGCTCCCTTGAATAAGCCAGCTCTGAACAAGCAAATAAATGGAATGTCTTTCGTTATACCTGTCACCAGTTTATTTACTCCATGTCCTCTTTCTGCCATAGAAGTCTTGAGTGATTTCAGAGCAGTAAAACATCTGCACTCACTTTCAGAAAATAACAACAACTGCCAATGTATGAAATCACTCTTTTCTCCGAACGCCTATTGTTCAGCGGCCGGCCCTTATTGCTTCTCATCTCCTGTGAGTGGTTTACAATCAAATCCGCTTTATTTACAGTGGAAAGCAAAATATGTCAGAGGAAGACAATTGACTATAAGCCTTCAGTCAATAACAGCTTATTTTTGTACATGCTAAAATGTAGTCATTCCTTGTGTTCATTGAAACCGGCGGCGAAATTCCCGTTCGGAGGTGTCAGTCCAGTCCTGTGCCAGGTGCTGGGCTCCTGCTAAGCCTAAGCTGGTACACCTTACCATGCACCTTCTAAACCTGGATCCAGCACACACAGACCATCTTTCCATAGGCTCCATGAGCCATCCTGCAGTGAGCACTCGCAATTAAAGCCTTGTATCAAACAATACTTCAGTATTGTTCTGCTGGTTTGGTGAACAGGGACTTTTGTAAGATACTGAGCTGTCAACAGGCAGATCATCTCTATCCCACAGTGTCTCAGTCTTTACTCTTGGTTTGTGGCCAACATCAACTCCCACTGAAGGCCTTTCTTATATAGTCTTCCAGTTAATGCTTTCCATGGGGTCATCACATCTCAGAGATAAACACTGAAAAGCTCAAGCACGCTATTAAGCTTCTTAAAACATTAGAAAGACAATCATTTTGACAGAAGAGATGTTAATCACACTTGTATAAAAGCTTTTCATCTTCAAAGCATTTAACCAACATTAATTACATGTAATTGGCTTTTTACATACATCATGCAAAACACACCTTTCATGTCACTTGTCACTGGTATCTTACCCAGGATCTCTGAGGCAAAGCTGTGCCTCTTCAGTGCAGCACAGCTTCCTGAAGCTACCTGAGGCCTCATCTTGCAAATCCCAAAGGGCAACATTTAAAACAGCAGCTGCACAGAATATAGGCACCTCAGCTGAACTGAGAGGTCTGGGAAAAAAATAAAGCCACCCCACTCAGGTGCCTGCAGAGCTGTGTCTCCATTTCCCTGACAAAATCATCTGAGGAGACTCTCTGAAGTTTTGCTGTCCCTCTTGTCTTGGGATGTCCCTGCCTTCACCAGACCCATCCAGGTCCCATATCCACACTCATCTGTCCAAAATGTCCAGGATGCCCTAGCCAGAAGCAAGGTGCTCTCTGGACTCCAGCAGCATTACATTTGACAAGCTAGAGTGAAAAGAGAAGGGACCACATTTCCCATGGATACCTTGTCTTCAATCACTTACTCAAGAAGTTCATTACTTGGGTCCATTCCTTTTATCTGTCAGGGGACATTTGAAACCCCCATCTGCCACCACCCTTCCTTGCTTTTTTTGCATGACCTTTTCCTTGAAACAACTGCTACATTCAGCCACAAACAACTTGAACAACTCAAGATTTTTATTCCAATTTACAGCGTGTGTGAGACAAAAAAACCCCTTTCTTGCCCAGTGAATTGTCAGGATTCAACTAGGAAATACAAGTTGCATGTGTCCTTGGAAGAGCTGGCTAGTATTCAAGCTCCCTGTAGCTCAGGGCTGAAAGAAAAGGATTTTGGAAACATAAGTCACAAAAACAAATTTCACCAAAAAGGATAAATGAAGAAAATATTTAAGAAAAGAAAAAATAAAATGTTTACAAGGACTAGATCACATAGAATTTATCTTGGACATGAGCACTAGTTGGAGGATAAGGGTCACTACAGGTGAGAACCCAAATCCAAGCCCTATCTGGGATCAACAGCACCACTCAGGTCAGCAGATAGGTGAAGGTCCTGATAAGTGTCTTCGCTCTCTTTGGCTGCCTTTCAGAAGGCAATATTGAAGGTGATATTATGCTTGTTTTCATATTGAGTGTGGAGCCATTTACAAGCTGATTAGCTCCATCAACTGTTTATATATGTAGCTAATAGAGCTAAAAAATGTGCTGTTAGTTCAATGGCTCATAAAGGTATGAAAGCTCCACCTGGCAGCCTGGCATTCCTGCATTGCCTTGAAGCAAATAAAGGCACATTCCCAAAAGTTCAGGACTTTTGTAACTTTTATTCTTAGCCTTCAACTTTTATTCTTAACCCTAGATGGCTACAGAACCTGGAGAATGAGTTTCCCATGGAGTTGTTTGGGTCTGGGATTATAAATTCCAAGCCTCTCAAACTGTCTTGCACATTGAGAGACTCTTCATCTCCCACGAGCACCTGCCAGAGAAAGGGAGACCTGCATGGCATGGTCAGGATGGGCAGAAAAGCCGCTCTGCTGTGCAGAAGAGGGTTCAAAGTGCCCACAGACCTGACCTCAGATCCCAGAGAGGGAGATTTTTAGAAAAGCATTGAAGTGGCAGGTTCCAGTGCAAGCCACGATTGTGCTCCTGTATCAACAAGATCCTGTAAAAATCCCACGCAGTCACCTGCCCCCTGTAGCTGAGTGGCTGTTTATTTTGCAGACTTCTTCGGCACCTCATTGTCAAGATTATAATTCAGTTATTGACCACACAGCTTTGTCAGACTGCTGGAAGTTAAGTAAATGGTTAACTGTGTTATTGGTTCAGAGCTAGGACACTCTCCACCTTGCTGGATTGAGCCCTGTAATCTAGATGTATTTCCTTTTCAACTTCTGCGAGTAACCCCGAACAGGCTGGGAACACTAAGCGCAAACTTGCAGGAGATGACTGTGGCAATTTCTGAATGACAAGAGCATTTAAAAGAAATGTCAAGAGTCTGTGGGCTGCAAGCTTTTATGTTTCAAGGAGAAACAAGAACAAAGGAGGGACAATAAATCAAACGCAACAGCTTAGCATGCTCCATCTCTGAGTTAACCTCTTGAAAGCCACGTCCCCGACACAGCGAGGGCCACGCTCCTTTGATCGGGTCCATTATTTTGTGCACAGTGATGGAAGCAGCAGGGTGGGCGCCTCCGTGCATCCCCAGGGGCCATGTAACACTGTGCTTTGCTTGCCATGTGCTGTGCATTTATGGGTTAACATCAAACATGAGCTGATTTATCATTTTTAATCAAAAAAGGATTATAACCTAATAAATCCTAATAAGGTATTCTGTCTGGAGGTTATGTGGGGTAGTCATATAATATACTGGTAGCTTTGCTCTCCTGAACCTGGAAGATGGTGTAAAGTTTTTGATTTGTCGGTAAACTGTTCCTTGGAAATGCTTAAATGGATCAAGACCCTCCAAGCACTGCGGTGCAAATGATGATCCCCTTGGGTGGAGCCTTTCCTGCTCTCACGGGTTTTGAAGTACTTGAATGAGACACACTTGGAGGCTTGCAGCATCCCTGTGTGATGAGTATCTCCTCTCACATTCAGAGGCCAAGTATTCCTGGTTAAGTGCTAATTATTGGCAGTTAGCTAGTTGAACCTAAGCATTAAACATATCAAACACATCACTGATGTTAATCAGAGCCCTAAGGAGTCCTCCAACCACCAGAGGGTAAGGGCTGGTTTGTAACGGCTCATCATTTTTTAAATCGAAGTTAAAAATTGTCAAGTTAAAAAATTATGACCACACAGAGAAATACTTAACCCTCACTACTGGATTTCCCGGGTTTTGGTTCTCCCACCCAGATAGACAGGTATTATCCTGGGGAATCTGAGAGTAAGCCAGACCTGTCAATTATCAGAGGGGATTTCTGAGCCTTCTGTTCCCAAAGAATGATCATCTTCCCTCCCATCCATACTCTGCCTCCCAGCAAAAGGCTGTCCTGGAAGAACATTTACTTCCCAGGAGACCTAATTAACATTACAAGACTAATGGAGACTAAGCGTAAAGAATTTTTTAAAAGTCCTTTGACTGCAGAGCCATTTTTAAAGCTGCTCCTCCCCGCTCTTTGTTTGCACACAATAGCTAAACCACCACAGTGGGGATAGGGCAGGGGTCAAGAGGTCCGAGGTATTTTCAAGCTAGTTTTAACTCCCTTGCTCTTACCTCGTGCTCTTCCGCTATGTTTGCACCCATCTGTTGTATTTTTCAGCCTCCTCCTAAAGCTGCCTTCTAGCCAGGGATGTTCTCTTTATGTGAGTGCAAGTGCATGTCCTGATAAGGCTCGGTGGGTGGTCAGGAGAAAGACATCAACAGAAACTCTTACTCTTGCCACATCTTCACCCCTGCTGGAGGATAATGTCACCGGGAGCCTGATCCGAGCCCCAGGAAACTCAAAAGGGATTTGGAGCTATTCCTTTAACACTGGTTTGCTAACTAAGGAAAGATTTCCAAACCAATCAGATCAAGAAATCCCTCAGAATCAACCAAGTCTATGTCAGTAGAATCACTCTCACTCAGGTGTCACAGAATCACAGAACCATCCAGGTTGGGAAAAAACCTCTGAGACCACCGAGTGCAACCTTTGACTGATCACCACTGTGTCAACTCCACCGTGGCTCTGAGGGCCATGTCCACTCCTTCCTTGAACACCCCAGGGGTGGTGACTCCACCACCTCCCTGGGCAGCCCATTCCAATGTTGAACGATCCTTGCCAAGAAGAAATTTCTCCTCACATCCAACCTGAATCTCCCCTGGTGCAGCTTGATGCTATGTCCTCTCATCCTGTCAAAAATGAGAATGTGGAGAATGTGTCCTGTGCCAAGAGGAGAGTGTATTTCTTAGAGGCAATCCACTTACAACCCTTTGGTTAGGAATTTTTTCCAGTACAGCTGCAATTTTGCAGATATATATCTGGAAAAGGCAATTTTATGAGCTTTTCTTCCACTAGGCTACAGCTGAAGCTTCTACTTTCTCCAGGGTTCAGCTAAAACCAGCCTGGGCTGACAGTCTTCAATTGCAATCTTTTGTGATAACTAACAGTGCTTCCCAATAGGCCTTGGACACGGAATTCATACACCTTCATCCTAATTTTACCAAAACATCCTAAAATACTGCTCCTGCCTCACTCGCTGTGTAAGAGGGCACACAAAGAGTGTCTTCTCTCTCCCTGGCTCAGAGGAAATGCTTGCCTTCAGTTTTTATTGTACTAGCATTGACTGCATTCCTATAATTAAAGCATCAGCCTGGTATTTCCAAAGTCTTCTTCTGGGAAATAACAGCTGTGCTTTCACTGTTTCGCTGAAATTCAGGATGAAAAGAGGTGTCTGTCTCCCCACCTAGGCCCAGACATCCTCACCATTTCTTTCCTTGGACTGTTTGAAAATATCTTCTGCCCTTCACTTCTTACTGGTTCCAGTACAAAAGCAATAAACACAGTTTATTGCTGTTCCTAACAGCCCAGGAGCCAGCCAGGCTGTGCACAGATGAAGATGTTAGATCTGAACCCATTTCCTGGGAGAGAGGGATGCCTTTTGTGAACAAACAAAAGCTCAGCCGAGTTCTCAAAACAGAAAGTTTTCTGAAATCTCTGAGTGAGGTTAATCCAAAACCCTGTCACGAAACTCCAGATTTCCAAGAACAGGACTTGTTGGACCTGACAGAATCTACCCAAAATTCCTCCAATTTAAAGTCTGCTGCAATTAAAAATTAAATTTAAAAAAGAAAAAATCTCAGTTTACAGCAAAGTCCAGCTGCAAACAAAGATATGAGAAGCAGAGAAATGTGCTTAATTCAGACAAAGTGCTACAGAGAGGAGCCTCGTTCATTGCAGTCATTCCCCTCCACCAGCATCTTTCTGGAATGGAAAAACTGGAGTTTGGAGAACAAGTAATTCACAGATCCAACTCAGCTTTTAATTCTGCTCTGCTCTTAGCACATCTTGACCCTAACCCCGGCCCAAAAGGATGGATGTTACTAATGGCTGCATTCAACAGGCAGAGCTCTAATCTCCTCTCCCCTCCAGCCAGTCTCCACCGTATCTGCAGCATCTGACTTGTGCCCTTAATAGTCAGCTGGATGAGCCCATCTATTACCACCACAATCATGGCCAAAGCCCACAGGCTTTCAAGCCTAAAATGGGGAGCTGCCACAGTCTGCATTAAAGACACCACAGGCTGCCTTGGTGGAGCTGCAATAGATCTTTTCTCCGAGGGTGAGATAGCAAGGGAGTCACGCAACACACACCTATGGCCCTGTCACCCTGCTGCCCAGCCCAGCCTCTCAGAGTCCCTGCACAGCTGGCGTTTTGGGGAGCTGGAGGTGCAGTCCTAGGGTGCAAAACAATTTCTGCATTGCTGCCAGGTGAGGCACAGCGAGTTGAGAATTCTCAGGGAGGTTGGTTCTTTACCTGTGAATGTCCCTCGACAAAAACACCTGCAAGAGTTCGTGCTGCAGTTTTGGGTTTACAATCAAAGCCTGAGACTGTATTGCAGATCTTAAGGAGTTGTTACCATTTTTTATGAAGGCAAAACACCCATCAAGGACTTCTTTAATTGCACATAAGCCCTGATCTTTGTAGCTCCAATTTTATAAATGTGTTCAGCTCTCATTGTCTTAAACCATCAGAGGTTACAGAATTGTCCCCAGTTTTTTAAAGACCTGATTTTTTCAGTCACATTTTAGGGTGTCCTGGGACAGTTATGAAAAATGAGGCTTTAGTCTTGCTAATAAAGAAGTGATAATAATTAGAAAATCTCCTGGCCGGTGCAGGTTTTATAACTCCATAGATACCACAGTATTAACATTCTGTTTGTCCACCTGTTGGAAGAAACAGATCTGAAGAGTCATAACTCTAAAACAGTGGGTGACAATTTAATGAAAAATTGAGCTCTGCGTTTAATTTCCTTTTAAGTTCAGATGAGCATTCTGCGAGATCAAAGGGGCTTTGTGGCTTGCAAATGATCTATGATATCAGAGAAACAGATTATAACCCAGGCACAGTTTGGTATTTAAGTAAGTATCTGCTTTTAATACCGATGCTTAAAGTAGGCTAATGGAACTAAAGCACAAGGATAATTTCCTATGATACAACTCTATAATCCAGTTTAATATATCAGTTGACCACTAAAAGCATATTTTGAATTTATTTCAGTGCTTTGGCCCCCCTGTGGAAAGTATCCTGTGACACCATAAAACAGTTTTAACAAAACAAAAGGTCCTGCCTTTGTTTGTAAGATTTTGGAGCAGGGACTGTACTTACGCTCTTGTAGAATGCCTGGAGAAATGAATCTCTTGGGTTCAGTGTATGAAGAATAGTTAAGCAACAGCAACACTGCATGTCAGTGAGGACTTACTTTTAGTGTGGGTTCTGGAGCTCTGCTTGGAAGGTTGCTATCTTCCCCCTTCACGTCAATGCAACATAATTGTGGGCAGTGGACTTGAAAAAAAAATAAAAAGAAAGCTATTCAAAGTTTAAAGATATTTCTCTTCTGTTTTATTTGGGTTCTTTGTTTTGTTTTGTTTTGGTTTTTTTTAAACAAATCTCTACAGCAGCAGATATTCCATATTTTCTTTTACAGAAGTGATCATGCTCCAAATTACACATAGCAAGGGGTTTCCCTCCATGACTTAGAGAAGATGCTGCTACAGACTCACTTCTGTTGGTTGAACTCTTCTTCCTCCTTACTACCTTAAATTTATGGACAATTCATTCTCGTTTATTCTCCTGATAGTGTTGTCCTTCAGGCTAACAGGTCTATTCCCCCCTCAGTGTTTACCTTCCTGACAGGTCTATAAGCCATGATTACGTACATCTGTCTTTCCCAGGCAGAAGGAGTCATATCTGTCATCTGCTCTTGCAGAGCAGTTTGATGTTTCCCTGATCAGTGGTCCTTCCTGTTTCCATCTGAATTCATCAGTTTTGAACACCAGGGATGAGAATGGTACATGCTGTTCCAGAGGAGGCTTCACCAGCCACGTGTCCAGTGGCATTAATGCAGCTGCAGCTTTGCTGGAAATGTCTCCTGATGCATCACAGGCTGGTATTAGCCTGACAGGACGTGACGTGATGTTGGTAGCTCAGACATCTCACGACTGACTGATGCATCTGGGTCTGCACTCTCAGCAAACCCACAGAATCTTTGATTATGTCAGTAATTAATGCAAAGTGCATTCAGGGTTTGCAGTTTCACCCCCGTTCTGCTATTTTAATCTGTGAGGTCATCCAGACGTTCCTGTAGGATATCTGGAGCCCCTTCAGGACTGATAATGCCTCTCAGCTTGATGTCACCAACACATTTCTTCCCCTCTCCTCTACCTTTGGTGTCAAGATCTCTCTGTATCTTTTGTGCCCTAAAGAAGTCACTTTTCAACTCAACTGATTCATATCTTCCCATATCTTCCCAAGCTAATTCCTTGCCCCTCTCATAGTCTACTGTTTATTCTTGGTTTTGCCAACTAACTCCTCATTTTTTATGTGCCTTTGCATAAAAAATGAAAGATTTAGGTGAATGGAGAATGATGATGAAAACTCCAGTCAAACTAGCACCAAATTTGAAGCTAGATCCATTTTACTAATGCCCACAAGGACTAGTCTGCTGCACATCTTTGGTCTGGAATATCCATTGTCTTTTCTGTAAAAACAACCACAAACTCCCTCGTGTTTCCCTGATTAGAGGATGTTGGAGATTTTGATTTCCTTGTCACTGATTTGTAGAGGTAAACATTTTGCTGCTCTTGTAATTAAAGCAGTTCTTTGAGCTGGCTCAGGCAAGGCTATCATGGCTAGTTGCTGTTGCTTTCTTCCCACTTCCAAACTGCTTTCTTTCTTCTCAGTTCCATAGTTCTCTCTTTCTTCTCACTTCCATATGTGTCGTTCTGCTACTTGTGGCCTTGCAAGGAACAAGGCTGATATTTTCAACTAAATTCAGGGAATATGCTGAAAAATCAACAGGACCTGAAACTTGGTTCCTCTGCTTTGAAAGTCTAAATTTACAGCCATAGTGCTTTCACATCCTAAATTCTATTTCTCATATCCCCAAATGAAGGAGGAGGCATCTAATTAAACACAAAAATGGATGATTCGGTTGTTAAAATAGGTATGTGCTAAATGGATGTAGGGATATCCAGGACACTTGGAGCAAGTCAGTACCATATCAAATCTACTTCTGCTCCTCTGCAGCAGCAAGTGGGAGAGTTTGACCATTTCTGATGGCACTGGACAGATACCTCCAGGGAACTGAACGTGCTTCTTCTGGCTAACTGAAAGAATTTGCTTTGAGGAACATAACTGGACAAACGGATACAAACCTACTGCAAAACAAAGACTGAAGTTTTGCAGGAAGCTGAAGAATAAAGATTTGAGGTCTGCAGGCATCCTGTAACGCAGAACAGTTGGAAGAGATGGGTCCTGGGAGCAGGGCAAGAAGGAGAACAAAGCCCAGACTGTGTCCCAAAGACTTCTTTAACATCATTAACCCTACTGACCCATTTTTAACTGAGTTCACTGTTCTGAAGCTGGAAAGACTGAGGTCAGCATCTTTGCTTGGACAGGAAGAGCAGGAGAAGCACAAGGGAAAGTGTCTTAGAATAAATTAAAATACAGAAGTATCAAAGTTTGGCCATCAGCTGTAGAAGAATATGATAGGTGCTTCAGTTTTCACCTCATTAATCCAGTTGTTCCACTGGATAAGCCACTCTGCCTTGCAGTTAATCTTCAAATAAATATGCTCTTAAAATCCAGTGGGTATTTATCTAATATAGGATAACTGTCTTACTGAAGCTAAATTAAATGCTTTTGGATAAACTCAATTTGGCCTCCTGCTGAAATGGTGTTCTGAATGAGATGGAGAGGAAATGCTTAACTCTTGTTTGGAGTAAGGGTGGTAGCACTCACTGATGGCCAAATAATCTAAATAGTCTTATAGTTCATGTTCACTGTGGCAGCTACAGGTTTTAACTCTTCACCAGAATGGTCAGCCCCTCCTTAAATCTCCTTGAGTCTTTGACCACTACAACATCTGATGGAGCTCAGCTCCATAGACCCACCACATTCTCCATGGTGACATCTAATCTTGAATTTCCTGCCTTGTACTCTTATTTTGCCCCCTGTGTTGGGAGACATGAAAAAACCCGAACATGAGCTCCCTTCCCTTTGGATCCCTCACGTCCTCCAGCCTAGCAGGATTTCTGGCTCCTCCCTGATCATCCCAGCTCTGCCATCACCCTGCCTGATGCCTTCCCCAGTGGGCTCGAAGCCCCTCTGCCTGCAGGCTCAGGCACTTTCACACCTCCTGGGTTCCTCTCACCACTCCCCCTCTTTCCCTTGCCACAGGCCTGACAGCACGGGCTTTTATCACAGCCCTTCTATTTAGCTCCCTTCCACCGTAAACACCACTTATCTTTTCAATCTCTCGCCATATAAGACTTTTTTCCCCCCCAAGTCTCAAATTATTCTTGTCATCCTTATCTGAACATCCTTTAATTCCCTTGGCAGTGACTTATAGCATTCCAGATGAGAGAGAAGCCTTGGTTTTATACCTCACTGAAATTTACTCCATCCCATTTCTTACACATCCTAACCTTTTGTTCGCCTGTTTGACAGAAGCTGCACCCGAGCTGAAAACTTAAGTGAGAAGGGTGCAATAATGATTCTGAGATATTTTCTGTTGGTTAGTGCTGTTACTAAGATAATTCACTGTTTCTAAAGCTTTCTGCAAGGGCATTCCCCCTTTGAGCTCATATTTCCAATGCAATATTCCAGACAGGGAGCTGCAAACTACCTCCCATTGCTGCCAGCAGTTCACGTCCTCCAGGGTGGAGGAGGCACCTGTAATTAGTGGCTGCAGAGATAAACATTCACTAGCCCCCACAGAGGACTGGTATTGAGCCAATATAAGTTAACATAACTCAGGATTTTTTTTCCCTAATTAAAATCTTTGCGATTAGCAGAAGTTTTTTGTAAGCCTTTTGAAGTCCCTTTAAATTACCCTGAGACCTCCTGTCATCTATCACTGCAGCAGTCTTATGATAGTGCTGCATCTGCAGCTGATAAGCATTCTCATATTCCTTGCTACCCCTTGTATATGGATTATTTTCCATTCAGCAGCAATGGTTTAACTGAAGGATAGCAGGGCAAGGTCTCTCACCTTGATGTGGGTTTATGTGGTGCCTAACAAAGTAAGACCTTGATCCACAGCTAAGCCTACAAAATAAGGCTGCTGCTAATACTGACTTGTCAGGTCCCTTCACTCTGTCCACTCGCCTATTTCAGTTATGACCTTCAGAAATTCTTTATTGCCTATTGTGGACACAGGAGTGATGTTAGCCATAAATTTTACCACCTTGTTTTTCCATCCTTTTCCTGTATCACTCTTTCTTCTCTATTACTTTGTGCCTTTTTGTCTGTCAGTCCTACATTTCAAGTTATTTTGGATTCAAATGTTCCCTTGTTGAATATATGGTCTAACATGCTTTGCACTCTTTCAAAAATAAATATAAATTAATAGTGCCTTTATCATACAAATCAGACCACTGAAGTTAAGAGAACTCCTGATGGAAAAGGGCCCAAGGTAAATAACAGTAGTAGAATGTGTCCCTAAGAGTTTGTCTTAATTAAAAGTATAACTACACACATTAAAAATTTACAACAGAAAAGGTTATGAATGTGTAATGTTTAATAACAGTAATGCAAAAAGGTGATATTTAGTTTCCAGCACTCGCATGAATGCTCATCCTCTGAGTTTAGAAATAACTGTAGCTGTGTGGTTTGATCTCTAATTAAGATTTAATTAATCCCTAAAGCTCAGTTCAACTTAGATTAGACCTATATTGATTTGAAATTCTTTACAGTTGCACTCCTGGTACAGCAAACTCACCTGCTCCTCATGGTGCCGTTCATGGCGTTAGCAATGAATTTAAGGGGTCTGTCTGACCTTTAACAAGGGTGTCACCAAGAATCCTATAGAAAAAGTGTCCACATCAAGGGAAAACCATCCAGCCCACTTTGTTCTGCATGTCATAATGAGCAATTACTGATGTGATATGAACATCAAACATCACTTCTTCCAGAACATGCTTTTTACCTCTCAGGGCTGCAGGGTAGGAAACACACACCAATGTTCACCAAAGTCAATGAGAACTCTTTCCCCTTGATCACAAACACACAGCTGTGGGTCTGACCACAAGTTTCTCACAGAGGAGAAAAATCCCCATAATGGCACAAGGCTTTCCTTGCCCGTGGTTACCAGAACTGGAGGAGATAAGGGCACACCGGTATGAAGGTGAGTTCAACTCTTTCCTGTGAGGATGGTGAGGACCTGCCAGAGGTTCCCAGAGGAGTTGTGAGTGTCCTATTCCTAGAAGTGTTTAAAGCCAGGCTGGACAGGGCTCTGAGTAACCTAGGATAGTGGAAGGTGCCCTGCCCATTCCAGGGGGGCTGGAACTTGATGATCTTTAAGAACTCTTCCAACCTAAGCCTTTTATGACCCTATGACTTCCCAAGGCAGGAATAGACCAAAAATCTTCATGTAACCTCTGTTGAAAATCTCAGTGATGGAGGGTGCAATTCCCATGGGGACCCCTCACTAGGTCATTACAGGACCAAGAAATCTCAAACCTGGTTTGTGCAAGTCCAACTTTTCTGTCTTGAGCAGAACTGCAGATGATTGTAATGGCTTTACCCCATGACCTTGGGAGTCAGTCATTCAGAACAAACACAGGCTGCAGCTCTTGGCTATGCTAAAAAAAAAAAAAGAAATAGGGACTAATAAAATGTTTCTCCTAGACTTTACAGTAGTCATCCAACAGTAAGATCAGGGAATGACAGAAAGGGACTTCTCACCCTGACTGAGGACTTGGAGAGCAGCACCCTCCCCAGGGTCTGCTTATCTACGTGCTGGTGGCAGAGTTTTGGCCTGAGTCTCTTCTCCCATGCCTAACCTTGCTGCCTCAAACAGAGATGTGCTGAGCTGAAAGGCTACCTGAACACTCAAAAAATCTTCACACAGATGCTTGCCCTGTGCCTAACAAGCAGCTCTTCTTATCCAGCTTCTGAATGAAACCATCTGTTAAACAACCCCCCTGATCCACATCAGCTCTACAGGGGCTCTGGAATTATGACTGCAGTGAACCAATGCAGCCAGGCTTAAAATGCATTACTAGGAGGATTCATGGGGACTCCATAATATCCAGAGAAATTCTGCTTTCTAGAATTATTTGGTTGAATATTTGTTCTCAGGACCTGCTGGCTACCTATTAGCAGTGCATTACTCTGAAGTGGCACTTCTAAAACAGCAAATTAACCTCCACAGGGCAGACAGCATCCTGCCCACAAGAGGATACCTGGAAAATGAACAACATTTGTTTTCCATGTAAGACTGCCTGGTAATGAATGGCAGCTCATTACAGCCATTACAGACAGAGCAAAAGGGTGTTGAACTCATGTCTGTTGCAGTGTGGTTTTTTTCCCCTGGGTCCCTCCATGTTTTAAAGGAGGCTTCAGAACAAGGTAGAAAAAGTCAGACTCAATGCTCAGTGATGACAGTTGGTGGGTAGGGATGGTCCAAAGACAAAAACCTGAGCTCCATCTTCCAGTGTGTAAGGAGGGGAATTTCAAAGGCACTCACCTGAGAATGTCCTGGCTTTGAAGATGTGGTAACATTCACCTGTCACTGCAATTGCAGATACGAAACATGGAATAAGAGTCATGATCCCTCCTGTTTAAATGTGCTGACATCCCTGCAGGTGGAGGTGATGGCTTTCTTTCAGCTCCTAGAAATGGGAAACACTGTGTAAACAAGACTGGAGGCTCTGTTGTGCAGGTTCCTGAGGTCTGACCTCTTTGTTTCTGTTCCTCGGGTAGGGGCAGAAGTGAAGAGCAAGAAGACTACAGCAGCTTCTTTAATCCTGCTGGTGATTCACACAGTGGCTCTGCCTCAGGGGGAGCAGGAGAGATGGTTCTAGGGAAATCATATAGACAGTATGTACTGTCTGAGTTATAAAAGGAAAATCCTGGTTGCTGTAGACAAATCGAAGTAGTGTAGCTTTATATCTAATGCAACGTGCCATGCAGTCTGCTGCTGGATGTACAAAGGGGAAGGTTGCATGTAGGGCAGGACTGATCTCACCTTGCACTCCAACACCTTAACCTGGGCAGGCAGAGAGCTACATCCCCAATAACAGGCAAAATTATTTTTAGATTTATTTTTTTCCCTCACATGATAGCCAGAAGACATGGTTATGGAGGTATCAGCACACATTGCCTTTCAAACTCTTAATCTCAAAAGCCTGTTCTGTTTGGGAGGGTGATTTAATTGTTCACAGCTCAGGTTATCTGAAGTCCTGTGAAGATCAAAGCATTCAAGCCTAAAGAGTTTCAGTTTGGGTTTCCTCTATTCCCATGCAGTCTGAAAAGGATGCTGTTACAGGGTTTTCAGTTTATGGCTCCTGCTGCTTGAGGGATCTGTCTGAAACAAGCTGCCCTATCCACAGATATTGCAACCATGGTGGCTTTCCTTTGCTGAAGTGACCTGCGAGGTTGACAACTTCTGCCACTACTCAGGACAGGGGAAACTGGGGTCTAAAAGGGGTAATTACTATGCAGAGAAGAGCAGGCAATCTAGGCTTCTAGATATCCCTTAGATAAATTTCTCTTGGAAACAATCAGCAGAGCTTCCTTAAGAGCTGTCATCAAGATTAAACCCAAACTTTGGTCCATCAGTTTTGGATGAGTCTAAGATCCCTTTAGCCACTGGCTCTGGAGGTGGCCTTTAAGGTCTGTACCCCTTCCTGTACCATGTGATTCCTGAAGATCAGCTTACATAGACTTTAAATCCAAAAGGAACCTTCCCCCTCGCCAAAAATGCTTCCATACCATCAGCAGAACTCCTGGTCACCTTGACAGTGTGAAAGCAGCTAAAGATCCCAATGGCAAATTTAAGAATGCTCCTAAACCCTGTGCACACTCGACACAGACACTCCATCATAGTTACAGACCTGCAGGAACACACTCCTGAATGTCTGGGTAACATCCTTCCAGAAAGACCCCAAAACTTCCACATCTTCCCCTTGATCTTTTGTTGGACGTTCAGTAAGTCCCATTCTCTAGAAAGAGTTTTGCTTACACAGTTGTTCTCTTGGATTACCACCATGCCCTTCGGCAGACACTCACCTGAGCTATTTGAGGCCACCTTCCACCACAGAAGAAACCCAGCCTGGAAGAACAACCTGGGTGGTGGCTGGATCTCTACCCACAGTTTTCCTCTGAATAGATTGCCCTGACTGGACACAGATATTCAGTTTCTACCCTGTTCCAGGTGTTTTCACTAGTGTCTCATATCAAGTCCCCTGCACTTGCCAGAGCAGTTCAGATCAAGAGAGAGGAATTTGTGCAGAAGAGAAGGCACAGTGTCATTAGGAAACTAAAACATTGTTCACAAAAAGAGTGAGTTCCCCAGTACTTTCATGTGCCACTATCACAAGTATCTATGCTGACCAAAATAGGCTCAGAGGGAACAACAACAAAAAAAAGACAACTTGGAAGTTCCATTCCCACTTCTGTCTCTGTGCCATTTAAGTCATCGAAACTTTTTCAAAGTGTAATGAAGGCTGGGAAAGCAAAGAGATAAAAAGCCATTTCTAGGAAAGGAAGACCAAAAAGCTTCCAAAATGGCAAATTCCTCATTTTCTTAATTCATTTTCTCACTGAGAATTTGGAGCTGCAGAACATGTACCCATCAGTGATGAGAGCAAAGGTAATAAACATTGCCATGTAACCTTGGCTGTTCCCTGCAAACTGCAGTTACCCAGAAGCCCAGCCACCTAACATAAAAGGAAACTATCTACTTTAATTAGCAGAGCAATCAAAAGGCTCTTACACAGGAAAGCATTTATCACCAAATAGAAAATGAATGATACTTTAAAATTAGAATATGCAGAATTCGTAGCCAAAGGCACTCAGGGGAAAAAGAGCTTTGCACCAAACCAGACAGGGATTTTTTTTTTTTTTTTGCTTCAGTCTAATGAACTTTAACAATAGATATCAAATTCTGTCTGGCAGCACATTTTAGCAATGGATCTGATTTTTCAGTACTACTAAGCAAACCTCATCAGTTAGAGGAGGAGGAGACTAATGTTTAGAAAACCCTTACTAACGTGTATTCAGATCTCAAACCCAGATCCTTGGAAATCCAGTTTATAAAAAAATATTTGCCTATACTTTCAAAATACAGTACAAATAAGCAGCAGTGAAATTTTATTTTAATTTTTCATGTTGATGAAGATTCCTTTGTATCCCACTTAAATGCTGTGCAGGAAGAAACGAGGCAACACCACATTTCATTATCAGGAGTTTGGGCAAAGCTTGAATTGGAAGATGATAGCAACCTTCCCTTGGTCTTCCTGTACTTGACAAAAAAATTGAAATGCCCAAAAGTCAGGGAAGAGCTAGATAAAAATGCCTTCCTATCAGCTTGGAAGCTTACAGTGATATTGAAGTATAGAAGACTGGAGATGTTTTAAATGCAGTGGTGCTGTCACTAAGAGGTCAGTCTTCCTAAAAATTGTTAAAAGTTGTCCTCTGGTTTTACAAATCCCGTCTTGCAAGGGAGGTGAAAACTATGGGAACTAAGGTTTAGCTCAGCCAAATGCAGTTCCATACCAAGGCAGTTCCATAATTACTGCAAAAAGACAACAGTAAGTCAGCCTGCTACAGGCTCCCAAGTACAGATGGGATTATTTGATTGCAGCATTTCAAAATGCACAAGCTTTGGTTCATATCAACATGATGCACCCAAGTTGCCTTAGGTCTGCAAAGTTAGGATCCCACAAATTGCATCCAACAGGAAAGCTGGTCTAAAAGGTAAGTGAGGTCTTAATGACAGATTTACTCCCAGTAGCTGTTTAGCCATTTGATGTATAAAGAGCATAAAGGAAACGAGACAGGGTGTGGGTCCTGATAAACAAAAGGGAGACAAATCAGGAAGTCCACCCATATTCAGTCTATTTGTTTCTGCTTTCTTCAAAGACCCTTTAGGGAGATTATGTGATTTTTATAGACCCACTGGAGTTTCCATGATCTGCCAACTGTAACTTTTAGAACTGCGATAGACAAAAGTTACTTTGTCCAGGGAACATAAGTTTGGGTCCCCAGTGTATTGCTGCAGCTGCATATTCCTCAGTTCTGGGAGTGGGCAAGGGGTATCTGTGCTTTTGGTTACTGTTGAACTCTACTGTTGAACTGAATTCTTTTTTTACCAACCTTTATAAGCAGGCACACATGTGGCTTAGCTGCAACAGATTTGCTGGATCAGAAAGTGCTAATGCAGAACTGTGTAAACAAGAAATTCACGATCCAACAAGAAGATCCTTGTCTGAACCCAGCCTCACTTCACATCTCCACGCAACCAAGCCACCCTAATTCCGTCTGCTTCCAGTTGGTACTTGCCTTTTGCTTTTGGTATCCAGGATGTTCTGTGCTTCAAAGACACTATAACCACCAAGATAATTCCTGAAGCTCTGTGCACTAAAGATATAAATGCTTTGTCTGCAGAGGTTTTAGAAGCACTTAAACCCCCCTGTATATTACCCTGCTGTTTGTGCAAAAAGCTCTCTTAATGCTTAAGTGCCCTTGGATGCCAAACTAGCATGGCCAGCACAGATATGAACAAGATAACCTAAATCATCCCTTGTTACATCCTGGTGGAACAGTGACTTCCTCAAATCTTCAGCAGAAGATTGGAAGAACTTTGTTCAGTTTGCTTGAGAAAACTCTCACCCAGTACCTGGCAGCAGTAATAAGCTATGGAATAGGGAGGGTGGTGTCTGGGTAGAACCTTGCAGAGCAGGTCTAGTGCCATCTGCCAGGAATGGCCTCAGAATTTCTCAGGATGGCAAATCCATCACCATTTTTCTGTTTGTGGTTTCAGTGGAAGTGGAGCTGGAGGTTGCCCTTTGGATGGCCGTATCCTATGCCTGATTTTTATTGTTTCCAGATCTAGATGTAAATGTTCCAAGGAATAGAGCTGCCACTGCAAATCATTCCATAGTGTAAGAGATTGCCTTATTAAGAAATTATCTTGATTTCTAGGATGGCATTCCTTTGGCCCAGACTTTGCTCTCTTTACACTGCCTTATGAACACTATAAAATAGACCTGTGGAGTGATGGGAGAGCCCAGATCTACTTCTGAATGGTCTGGCTTGACTACACAGCACCACATTTGTGCCCTGGCTTTAATCAAGCCTCCAGCACCCACAGGAGCATGGAGATCTGCCCAAGCTCATTAGGCCTCCATCTCAGTCGCTGTCACAGCTCCGGATTTGGTAGAGGCACTCTTTCCAAACTTCTACTCTCCCTTAACAATGCCTCCAAGTTTATCTGTGTAGGGACAGTACAACGGACATGCTTTTGCAGCAAAACCAGATGCAATTGTAGCTGGAATGATTCCTACCTCATTGAAAAATGTTGTAAGTGTCTCCACCGTGAGTTTGCAAGGATTTGATAATGGCCTGAAACGAAGACAAGAGAAATCCACAAAAGAAATTTTGAAAATGGTGTACAGGCCAAACAGCCATGGAAACAGCAGTCTGGCTATTTACAGCATTAAAGGAAACACTGAGCTTCTGGTGATGGTTTGCAAACATGGAAAGGAAAAGAGAAGGACTCTTCAGAGAGGACTGGAGGTGGCTCCTCTACAGGCAAGGCTTGAGTTGTCCCTATCCACAGCCAGCACAGCTCCTGCAATTATGTGGAACTGTGGTCTGAGGAAATGGGCACCTTTTGGCAGCACCTACCCCTCAAGCTGCACCTGTGCAGAAAATGGGATCACCAGTTCCAAATAACCTGTATTTACCCTGAGCCCAAAAGTTTCTTGCCAGCTTTGGTGAAGGAACTCAACTCTGGAAAAAGGAAATAAATGAGATTTATGAAGTCACTCCCTCTGCAGGGAGATGCAGTTGGTTGAGAGCAGTGTGGAACATATTGTTCTTTGGCTTTGGCATCTCTAAGACCATTCTGCCCATTTGGTCTCACCTCCCTCATAATACAGACTGCAGACTCTCCCTATGGGAATCACGAATCAGACTCTTGACTTTTAGCTAATTTAGTGTATTTTCTAGGAACACATCCAGATTTGATTTAAAGCTGTCAGATGATGGGGAATTTAGGTAAGTTGTTCCAGGAGCTAAAAATGCCTATGGTTATGTGTGTATGTTCATTTTTAGGTTGAATTTTGAGATATTCAGCTTTCAGCTACTGTATTTCATCATGGATTTGATTTCTGGTGGGGGGAAAACAACCCTATCCCAAATATAAATTGGAAATATATAGCACACGGTACTAATGCCACTTGTAGTAATTCCACTCATGAGGAAAATTTATTCCACTTTGAAAGTGAAATGGGCCTCCTTGCACTTATTGAGCCAGGAGAGTTGATGCACCCTTTACCTCACCGTGCAACAGCTTCCCCAGGTAGCCTTTAATCTGCAAGATGAAAGAGCCTTCTAATAGTGTATCAGGAAATTTACCTGCACAGTGTGATTAAGTCTCAAATAAATTTGTTTGCTAAGTTAAACAGAATAAAACTCTTTTCCCCTCATTCCCCTTTTATGGCTGGTGCAGAAGCTATGGGATGTTCCAAATTCCAGAAAACCCTGATTATCTTCTGTCCAAAAGGCATTTAGTTCTTTCTTTCTTACGTCAGAAATTGCTAAAGATGTACATTTTGAGATATGCTGCAGACAGGGATTATTATTTTTTTCTACACTACATAAAATAAGGAGACATGAACAGAATGTCTATTAGGAACACATAAAATATGAAAGCATAAAAAATCTTCTTGTTGTTAAAGACTTGTAAGATGCTGTAGGATCGCAGGCTATTTACTCTGACATCTCTGCAAAAGTTGCTGAAGCTGCCAACATTAAAAAAAAAAAACCTTAGCAAAAAAGTGTCTTTAGGGATTTCTCGAATGATAGTTCTGTATTTATGACTCCATTTAAAAAATTTAACTCAGCGCATTTGTTTACTTATGATGGGATTGGCTGCCCCCCGCATGCCTTTGTAGGGGAACAAAGGAGTGCCAAGAGCTAGCCCTATGGCAAGCAGCCTCTTGGGATGAGTTAGTGCTCTCTCTCCAGCACTTTTCCCATTATGCCCAGGGCAGGGAGAGAGTCACAGCCTGGCATGTAGGAAGCTAAGAGGAAATGAATCCCTCGGGCTCACCTGGGGGGCTCATACCAGCCCTGGTGACAAGTGAGGCAGCGTTCAGTGCTCCTGGACGGGTACAAGGTCAACTTCCAGCACTGGAGGTGGTGGGGGGAGCCCAGAGAAGATTTCTACAAGGGAAAAGAGCAGTCACAACCTGAATCCACAACAGCCAGCAAACCCTGACCCTAGCAGCACCCCCGTCACCCCCAGAATCAACGCCCTCTTTTCACCCCACCATGGATGCAAATCCCTACCACAGCCAGAAAGAGAGGGTTGTACCCACTCCTTGCCCCTGTCAGAAAAACCTCAGGCGATTTGAGGGGAAACAGCCAAAATTTACATGGGAAGGCAAAAACAATCCAGTATGGGACAGGGAATGACAGAGATGTGCTCAAGCAGAAGGCAGCAGATCACCAAAACCTGCACCCACTCGGATTTCCACAGCAGCTCGTCAGCGTGGAAAGAGCTGACTGCCATCATCATTCTGTGCTTGAAACATCCAGAGATATTCAAGCAGAGACACCCCAAAGCCTGCTGCTAAAACTTCCTATACCTTAAATACCCTTGCAGTTTGCAGTAGTAAACGAGTGCACATTTTTTACATTAAAGATGGAATGAAAAGCTTTTGAACGCCCTGGATTTCTGCCTGGCTGCAGGACTGGATTGTGCTAGCAAAACTTCACAGAGCTTTGAAAGGGATTGCGTAAGGGCAGCTGTGCCCCTCCAAAAAATAAATGTCTCTCCAGCCTGAGTTTTGTTTCCCCATTGTCTCCCTTCAGCAGCCCAGTAATCCCAGTGCTTCGCTGTTTTGCTTTGTCCTATTCAGAAGGAAACCCCTTACACAATGAGACCCCCTTGGCACAGGCAGGACATCAGGGGTGTTGAGCTGTGAAGAGCTGTGTCAGTTGTAAGCCCGGTCAGAACCAGCACGGCCTGGCTTTGGCCCCAAAATTTGATTGAAACAGGGAGGGGAAAGAAGGAAGGAAAAGGGAAAAAGGAAAGAAAAAAAAAAGAAAAGAAAAGAAAAAAAGTTGGGGCCAGAAGAGTTTGTGCAGACCTCTGAAGTCTTGATAACAGTAGGAATGTCCCATTTCCAAGTGCCACTTGCAAGTGCAGCTGCATGGATCACCGAGGGGAGCTGGAAATCCCAGTGCTCAATCCCACAGGCAGACAGATGCCTCCCAGGCTTGCAAAACCCCTGGCCCCAGGGAGCAGAGGATGCTTAGCCCTGCCTGAGCCTCCCGCAGCCCTGGACACACCACCAGGGACAACATCAGCACACAATGCCCTTTTTCCACCCATCCTCTTTGAGGATGTGTTTTTGCCACACAAGGGCTGAATTTGAAGCTTGAATGTCTCCTTCGAGCAGCGATGATTTACCATGTTGAAATAAGTCTGTAAAGTGGCTTTTACAGAGCAGCAGGCCTCCTGCCAAGGGGCCTGGTTTTTTTTTGTACATACTTCTGAATGGCAGAAATTGGCATTCATCTCTCCAGGCAGGTTTCTGAAATGTATACTGTCCTTTAAATGATTCCTTAATATTTAATATCGTGGTAGGATGAAGTCTGATTTTATGGTTAAAAATGTCAATTTTCACAGCTGATTGAACTTGTTTAAATGGCAAGCAGTTTACTTGTATTGAAAACCATATAAACAAATCAACTTATTTACTGACATTAAAAGAAGAGGGTACTTCATACTCCAAAGTCTTTCAGCTTTTTGAAACTGAAAATGAGCTCAGATGACTAAGTTCATTTTGCAGTTTCCCCCCCAATGACAGATTGATTGTAGTTTATAAAACAAGCCCATGTATCTGGCAGAAAAAGGAATTGCTTAAGATGCTAAGCCACCCTTTCAAAAGTTCTCCGTAATTAATTATCAGCTGCTTGCAAGTCCATTCTGTTTTTCCTTTTGTTTGTATTACTTTAATGGTGACTATAACATACATATAATGAGAAAAGCTGTGTCTTATAAACATACAAATAAATCTTAAGACTTTAAGCAGGATTAGGCAAGCTAAAAAAAACCAAAACCCACCCTGAAATCCAGATGCGTGGAATCACAGAATCAGCTTTGTTAATGCATTCCTAACTCTGAAGCCAATTAAAGCATTCATGGACATGAAGGAACCAGAGTTCATATTGGCACAGATTTCCTCTGCCTCTTCATAAAAATAGCTGGAGGATTCAGTCCGATGTCTGTGCTATTTAAAAAAAAAAAAAAAAGTAAAAAGAAAAAAAGGAAAAAAAGAAAAAAAGAAAGGAATTTTATATTGATTCAAGGGATCAGGGAATACAAAGAGATCTGGATGTGGCTAGCAAGCCTCCTGCCTCATTAATTGGTCTAAGAATCTTACCAAAATTTCTGGTGTATGTAGGAGTTTGAAATCTATCCATTAGAGGGCAATGCACTATCCACAGTGATGTCCTGGAGACAAAGCAGCAGCAGGAGCTTCAGGAGGGGGCAAAGAGAAGGGCAGAAGTGGTAGTCAAAGACAAAATCCAAGAATGGGGGCTAGGGTGGTGCCTGGAAGATGTGCTGGATGATGTGAGCCAAAAGCAAATGCAGATGAACAAAAGGTAACATGGAGCACCACACCTCTGACAACATCTGGCTGATGGGACCTCCAGGTTTGTCCTCAAAGGAAGGGAGCCCAAGAGGGGACTTCTCAGGACAGTTGCCATTGGCAGCTGGGTGACCCTCATGCAGGATCCACAGGTAATGACCGGTGGGAACTCAGAGTTCAATTGATAACAGAGCTCAGTTTTAAATATCTAAAAGGCCTTAAATTTTGAGCTTGCAAAGGGAACCACCATCTGCCTCTGAGAGCTGAAAACAGCGGAAAAAAGTTCGTGTCTACCAAAGTGTCCCCAGGGACATGATGTTTTTAAGAAGCTTGTTTGCCTTCCAGTTCTTGCCCCCAGGGTAACTACTGAATTTGCTGTCTGGGGCAACCCCTAAGGCTCCCCTGGAGGACACCAATTCCCCATCACCTTCCCACAGTGCTGATGGATCTGCTTCTTTGGAGACTTTCCTGGGAGCAGCCCCAAGGTGAGGAAACCAATCCAACCTGCAATGCCTGGAGATGCCCCCCATCACCTATCCCAGGCTCGACACAGGTCCACAGCCTGGCTCAAACCTCTTCTAGGAGACATTGGTGCTGTCCTTCCCTCCCTGGCTGGAGCTGCAGGGCTGCTCTCAGCAGGCAGCTGGGATGTGGCCTCCTTTTCTTTTCAGAAGAGGGTTTGCCCTTGTGGATGGCAGCATGGCCATGCCACTTGGCAGGGAGATGGGAGGATGGATGGCAGCCTGCTGTGGTCGCTGGTCCAGGCACAGCCTCGGGAAGCCCTGGCTGGGAGCTAAGGAGCAGCACTGTGAGTCTTGCTCACAGACCACCTTTCCATTGCACAGAGCCCTGAAGGATGGGGCAGAAATTGCTCAGTGAAGAGAGAGTGAAGAAGGCACTTGGATATCACCGAGACTGCTGCTTTCAAGAGAAGAGTAATTTGTCTAATATACAATCTGTCACCCTCAATTCGTGCTGGAAAAGTGAGGAGCTGCTGGAAACTAACCACACATATGGTGACATTGCTCCATCATTAGCTTGGGTAGGAGACAAATCTCCCCGCATGGCTTTGGCATGCTGCACTGCAAACACTTATCTCTTGGGCTCGTGTTAAAGACTGGCCAAGACAGACCCCTCTTTCCACCTGCTTTCCCTCACAGGCTGTGTTGTCACCACACAGCCTCCATCAGGAAACAAATGCTTCTCCTAACTCCAAGTAACTTGTCCCTGGAAAAGTTAACTGGTTACACTGGGGAGCTGTATGCCATATATTCAATGAAGCAAAACCCAGTATATATACGTACACATAAATCAGCAGTTTTGACTCCCAGTGTAACTCCTCCCTGAATCAAAAAACACCTCTGGAAGTGGCATCTTCTGTGATATCTTAAGAGTGTGCAGAAATCACCTTCTGGGTGGTTGTGGCTATTTCCTCTGGTTCTTCCTTCACTGCAGTGTTTTCCTAATAACTGTCTCCAAATGAAGCTCTTCCCACTCACTGGGATTTCCTCAGGCTTCATTTTGAAGGACCAAGGAGGATGAGGAGTATTTATTACACTAATAATAATAATTAAATAACTACTAATTCAATTACCATGTCTAATAATGATGATAACTGCCTGCAAATTGTTCTTTCAGGGCTCTCCCTACAGCAGCAGAAATTTTATGGTGGATCTCCTGAAGATGCCTGAGGGCTACTGCATAAATATTAATGGGAAGTGGGGGTCTGGGTCTTCCTGAGAGCATTGAAATACTCAACCCCACAGGACAGAGGCTCATGCACAGCAGTTTTGAGGTGGTGTAACTCTAACATCTGCAGAGTTATGTCAGATTTACACCCCGGCAGCCTGGAGCAGAGTCGGGCTCTGATCATTCAGCAGAACCTATAAAACAGCGACGCGTCCACCTGACTCCCCGCGACACCTCCACGTCAGGATTGATTTCCAGGCCTTCTCACCTTCCCCTGGCGTTCAGACGTATGGGCAGCCTCTGCTGGATATTTTATTTATGTTGGGTGTGGCTGAAACAAGTTTGTGTCGGCTGAGGGGTGGCGGTGTGTTTGAGCACACGCCGTCTACAAGGCCCTTCTGTGCGCGGCGGCGGCGGGCGCTGGCTCCGCTCCCTCCGGCAGCTGCAGTCAGCCCAGGTGTGCACAAACACCCTCACTCCGGTCCTGTTCATCTGCCAAAGACAGCAGCAAAGCTTTAAAAGGGCTGTGGGATGCAGACCCCACAAGTAAAGCCCCCCAAAGGAGATGTTTCAGGAGGGCTAGCCAGCTCCTGTCTCCTTTTGCAACCACCAGATTTTGCTTCTGAGTTGGACTACAGGAAGGTGCAAGGGTATGAAACCACTTTGGCAGAAAATTAAACTTCAGGACTGAATGAATGATGTTTTCTTGGAAAAAAAGGGCAGGGCACAATGAAGTAAAATAACATAATCTTTCCATGCCACCAGTCTTCCCCAGCCTTGCTCCTTTCCCAAACCACAGGACAGCAGGCTGCCTTGCTGTTTGCCTAGGAAAACCAGCTCTCAGGTCATTATTCTGATGCATAAACACGCTGCCAGGGCTACGGAGCTGGCTCAGCTGCCTGGGTCGTGGATGAAATTTTATTCCAATAACACTGAGACGGGTTTCTCTTTATGCTAATCCCCCAGGCTTCAGGGTGTCACGGTGCAGGGGAAGCACAAAATCATGCTTTATGAGTGTGATCTGTCTGCAGACTCAGTATCACTTCCCTCCCAATCTTACCTGCCACAGTCAGCCAGAGATCATAAATACACCCCTAATGCCACGATTAGCATACGCTCTTGAAAGAAAATTGTGCTTGTAGCAAGAGTCCCCGAGGGCCAGTATCAACAGAGAGACATTACAGAGAGAAACTGGAGATCAGGGCTGAGCTTTCAAGTCCGTGCTCCCTCGCTAGGGAATGGTCTCTGCAGAGATTATTCCTGCTTTTATCAGGAACAGACATTGCAAAAGGACTGCACATGTTGACTCTGCTTTGACTTATGGTTAGACCATCTTTTTGGTGGGGCAATAATCAGTGCCAGGCTTCCAGCTCTGCACTTCACTAAATCTAGCTGAATAATTACAAAAATCCCCAAACCAACCGCCCTGTTATTTAGCTTAATATTCTTGCTCTTTTCCATCAGTTTTATAAGCTGCTCCTGGCAAAGGAAATCAACTCTCTTGCCAGTTCTGACGAGATAGATTGACAAGGTCCCTGCACAAAGCAAGAAGCACAGATGAAGGAAAGGAGAAAGCAAAGGTGAGGAACAAGACCTGGTCTTTGATTTGGGCGTTTGCCATCTCTAAGCAAGGTCCCATTTTGCACACCAATTTTTTTCTAGGAGTAGAGTTAGGCACCTGCTTAGCGGTTTGCAGCTGGGTACAATGCACTGCAAACCCTCCCTAGCAGCCTTGGAGGAGTGAAGGTTTGTCTGCTGCCTGCTCTAACAAGCCTTTGATCTTCCTGAGACTTCTAATGGGATCCAATTGCAACTGTAATCATAAATAAGTGAAAAATATAAAATAGGTAACAAAAGCCACATAAATGTGTTGCCACTTGAAGGTTTCAAATTCCTCCCTTGCTCAGTGTGGTGCACTGAAATAAATGGAAACAGCAGACCTGCTGAGGAGGAATAGTGACATTTTGTGGTGCCTGATTTGTGATGCAATGGGGATGCTGGGGGGCGGTGGGGACAAATTTTCACTTTATATTCTGCTCAAATGAGACAAAGATTACAGTTAGGAGTCAAGTACTATCAAATTATTTATTGAATTCTGTTGGGGTGGAGAGGGTATTTGCTCTTTTTTCCAGAAAAAAATATTGATTTTAAGGATGGCTTTGATATCAATTAGGCTCAACATGAGAGACAGGCAGTCACTTTGTATAGGGAATTTAATTAAAAGCTCTGTACTTAGTCAGAAGAGTGTTCTAAGGATAAAATTGTTTTCCCCCTTTGGGTCAATTTTCTGTTATGTTTGTATAATGCAATTAAAGAAGGACCCATGCCAAGCAATACTCATGCCTGGTGTAAAACTGTCCATACATAATGACTGACTTCTTGGACTTCCAGTCCACAATAGATTAACGAGTGTTAGCTGCATTTAGATGTGGTTATCTTTTGTTTTATTGCTACAAGAACACATTCTTACAGGTGCACTCCTCTTATAAGGCCCTACAAGGACTGCTTAGCCACAAGCAAGGAAATTATAAAACTCTTCTCTTTTGAAAAATTAGAAGCAAAAACTGACTTGATCTGAAACAGTTGAAGTTCACAGATAGTTACTAATAAGAGGGCCATCTCAGAGCTTGTAACTAAGATAAATATTTAATACAAAATATGGGCACATAAATTGGGAGATTTTTTGGCAAAGAGTTATAAGGGGCACAAATCTAATGCCTGTTTGTTTGCCTGGAACTGAATCACTAACACTGGGTACATGAAGGGCTTGCACATAGCTGGTTTTCAGCCCAAGTCTTCCCATCACTTCAGTGGGTTTTGGAGCATCTCTTGTCTGGTTTTCTCTGCAAAGGAGCTTGAGAAGGATCACACCCATCAACTGGCAAAAGGCTGAACCAGAGCTGGCCTTGGAGGATCCTGAAAACTGCAAGTGCTTCAGTCCTGTGACTTCTCTGCAGACTCCTCTTGGCACTCTGAATATGAACACAGGGATTGTGCCCTTGACTTACACACAAGGAAGTTTAGGGCTATGGGTATAGAATCACAGAATCCTAGAATGGTTTGGGTTGGAAGAGCCCTTAAAGATCACCCATTTCCACGCCCTGCCATTGACAGGGACACCTTCCACTATCCCAGCTTGCTCCAAGCCCCTTCAAGCTTAGCCTTCAACACTTCCAGGGATGGGATATCCACATCTCTGGAAAACCTGTTCCAGTGTCTCACCATCCTCACAGAGAAGAATTTCTTCCTAATATCTAAACTAAACCTACCCTCTTTTAGTTTAAAGCCATTCCCCTTTGTCCCATTACTACATGCACTTGTCCAAAGCCCCTCTCCAGCTCTCTTGGAGCCCCTTTAAGCACTGGAAGGGGTTCTAAGGACTCCCCAGAGAGTTCTCTTCTCCAGGATGAACAATCCAAATTTTCTCACCCTAACTCTATAGGAGAGGTGAATATCCAACCCTCTGATAATCTTTGTGGACTCCTCTGGATCAGTTCCAACAGGTCCACATCTTTCTTGTCTTGAGAGCTCCAGAGCTGAACACAGCACTGCAGGTGGGGTCTCACAAGAGCAGAGCAGATGAGGAGAATCACCTCCCTCGACTTGCTGGCCACCCTTCTTTTGAGGATACAGTTGTATTTCTGGGCTGCAAGCACACATTGCCTTGATTCTGAATTTACATGATTTTATATATGTATGTAAGTATGTATGTATATATATATATATATATAAATAGACAGGATTCAGATTCCACATCTATATATATGATCCTGAATGCATTTTGAATACAGCTAGTTTCCTTTTTGCGTATGATATCTTTTTCTTAAAAACCATTTCCATCTCCTCTATTTTAAGTCCTTATTAGAGATGCAACAACTAACATTTAAGCCTGGACATGGGGGAAAGGGTGTCCAAAGCCCTTCTGACTTTCTGGGAAAGTCACAGTCAACTACCTTTTGTTTGTTGAAGGATACACAGCAACTCCAGGTTGTTTCTGTTGCAGGATAAGGCAGGATACCCAGGAAAACTCAGCCTTGCTCTGAGTCTGCTCCCAGTGAAGCTGGCAGGAGACCCTTTGTCTCAGCAGAGTCAGAGCAACACTGCAGGATAACTGAGAATCCCAGCCTAACTTTGAAGGAAAAGTGCAGAGCCAAACACGCACAGGAAAGAAGCCAAAAGAGACTGGCATTGTGGAGGATGATTCCTGCCTTGTATACTGCAGTGATGAGTACCAGGGAAAATAAACACATCAGACAGATATGTAAACAGAGAGGAGAATCACAGACACACATAGGAATACACAGGGCTGATGCCAAACCTGCTGAAGTCAACGAGAACCGAAGGATGGATGTACCAGATGACTTCAGAACAGGTTCAGGCGATGGAAGGGATAAGGGAAAGGGCCCTGCTCATTAGAGTGTCTGCTCAAACAACTCAAGCAGACACTGAGCCTCTCAGAACAATGCACAAATGTCTCCTTTACCCTCTCGTGCTCTGCCGTAGCACATGCAGTCCTCACATGTCCTCCTGGAGAGGCAGAAAGCCCACACGAGCCTCCTGCAGCACTGGAACCCTCCCCACAGGGCTTGCAGCCTCCTCTGCTCCATGCTGGAGAGGGCTTCTCTCAGATGGAGTTTATTGCACATGACAAAGCTGGTGTATATTTGCTCTGATGCAATTACCATTTTACAGCAAGAGGCTGCAAATCCCTAAGGAGCCTGGCGTCCCAGTGGTGCCTGGGATTTTGGGGGCAGGTAGGCAACGAAGCACCTTGGGGGATGTTCACGTCTCTTGCCTTCCCCTCTGTGTCTGTCAGGAATTTTCAGCCTGTGCTTCACCAACCCCACTCCCTTGCTGCTACAGCAGCAACAAGTTTCAGGACCCTTTGCACCCATCAAAGAACGTATGGAGGCTGTGACCCCGCAGGAGGCCCCACGTTCCAAGTGATTTCTCACTTAAATGCCATATGGATATGTCAGCACATGCAGCCTTTTTTTTTTCTCTTCCCCTCCAATTTCCATCTGCTAAGAGGGAGCTGGACTGTAGGGCTTTGCAAGTACTAGATGAAAATGTTAAAAAACTGAAAAAAAACCCCACAGTGTTGTTTATGGGACATAAAAATGTTGGTTTTTGGATCTGATTTTTCTGCTGTATGCAAGGAAAACATCTTTCCTTCTCTCCTTGTACACTGTTCAGCAAATCCTTCAGTCTAGCAGAAGCATTTGCCTCAGGGACGCTCCCAGACACACACAATTCCTTTGATTTTAGTGGGGCCCTTCCAAACTTGGACCTTTTGAGAGCTGAAATGTGGCTGGTTCATTGGCTTCCACTGATTTTCCCGAAGCCAAAAGCTAGCCTGTTGTTCTGGCTACACAGAACAACACCAAGCTCTCAATTATTTACATTCTGATATTTCTTTTGGGTCCTATAATCATTATTTGCACTCACTTGAGTTATTTCACAAAAAAGTGGATGTCTTGGCATCAGACTCATTATGCCTTCACATCATAACCTGGATCCTGAAGCA
The DNA here is from genome assembly GCA_013400495.1 of Nicator chloris. Lineage (NCBI taxonomy): Eukaryota > Metazoa > Chordata > Aves > Passeriformes > Pycnonotidae > Nicator > Nicator chloris. The sequence continues at coordinate 164,304 of WAAE01016857.1, forward strand.
AGCTTAAGCCATGGATTGGTGACACACCACTTCTGGCTTTGGGGCCAAAGTTCTGGATCTAAAAGACCATGTGGCACAGAGAATTGGTTTGGTGGGGGCTTTTTAGTTGTTCAGAACTATTCAGAGATTCACCCCATATGAGGACTTGTTCTGTTGTTAATCTCCCCACAATTATCTCATCCCGTTCCTGCGAGTTCATGGGAGGTATGTGGTCACCCAGACTCAGGCCCATAGATGTGTCTGGTCTGGTCTTGCAGAGACCTGACACTAGAGATCATGGAAGTGTGATTTTAAATTTGCAGCAGCAGAGTTCCCCTTCACAAGATGCCCTGCCACCATTTGAAGTTTCAAATATTTTGTGAAAGGAGAGGTGTGGGAGTAGGGGTGGCACCTGAAGGCATTTGCAGCCACGTGCACTTAACCAACCTTAGAAATGAAGGAAAGATGAGCAGATTTCTAATGACAGGCAATATGCTGGGTGATAAAAGTGTGAGATGATCCACTGCCACCCAGACTGCACTAAAGAAAGATGCACAATACTCCCCAGAAAGAAGGGACTCATTCACCCAATCATCATATGCAAATAAAACAGCAAAGGAGGTTCCACAAGACAAAACAGACCAGCACAGAAGCTCTCCCTCGTGGAATAAAGTTCAGCAATAAAAATGGAGTGTTGGATACATGCTTTCAATGCATTTTAGCTGTGCCCTCTAATCAGAGATCTGGCTAAAAGGGAAAACCTCTCACTAGCAGCAGTCTTGGGAGCTAGAAATTCCCCACAATGGTCATTAAGTGTTATGGGTTAGGGCTAACCAGTGGGAAGGAGCACCAACAACCTCACCAGGCACTGGGACCTGTCCTACCCTTCCCATTCCTCACTGCTGAGCTCAGCTTTAGCCCTGCTGCATAGAAATGCTCCCTTACACATCCAGTCCCCATCCCATTGATGGGAGAACACCATCCTTTTTCTTAGTTAATTCATCCACACACACAACTCCGCACAACTCACCCTCTCAGTGTGGGATGTGCCACACTGGGGGATGGAGCTGCTGACACACAGGTGCTTGCAGTGCCCAGGCTGCAACTCTACATCCATTCCCCCATCACTCAGACCATTTCTGCTCCCTGAGCCTGCAGCAGCAAGAACAGAGTTACCCTTCTTGCAATAACTGGGAAACCAACACTGAAAAGAAAGCCCTGTCATGCTGTTTTAAAAGGCACATTTCTACCAGGCTCACATGCCAGCCTGTGTATTGTGTTCCCTCTTTCTGCTATCCAGTAAGGAATCCTGCAGAGACAATGATGGTCCCTGTGTCTTCAAGTAGTGCAGCTCCTGCTGGCAGCAGTGCTGCATCCAGCATCCAGCAGAGCATCCTTCCTGTGCCCTGTACCCACCACCCATGGAGGCTCAGCCCCCCAGCTCTGCTGCCACCCCCCTCGGGGTCACACCAACTCCTCACCCCGACACGAAGCTCTGCTCTCCTCGTGTGGCTACGGAATTTCTGTGTCCTCCAAGCCTGCAAGGATCGTGGTGGGAAACAACAGCAGGCCCTATCCAAGCCCACGCAAGTCAATGGGAGTTCTCCCATTAAATTAGGTCCCCAAGGCATATGCCTCAATGGCCAATAACCTTTTAAATGAATTACTTTCCTGTGCTGGTTTCAGGAGGCCCAGATAGTACAGTTATTTCAAAAGACACTGCTACAGGCATGATCTTAACATTTAATTACATAACATTTTAATAAGTGCTCGAGAGCATTTGAATATGTCTCCCACCCTTTCTGATTCTGCCAAGTTTGTTTCTCCTAAGAAAAATTTGAGCAAACTGTGCAATCCAGGGTCTAGTTCTTTCCAGCTACTAAGATCTCCTTAAATTTCCCCAATGAGTACAGACTCTCTGCAATAGACAGATACTCATTCATTTTGGGAAGAAACTGGGACGGAGAGAGTGGGGGAGAAGAAAAGACAGAGGGGAAAAAAAAAGGAGGCTTATGTTTCAGAGATCACTGCAGGCCAAATATTCTCAGGCACCCCGGCTTTTACGGAGAAATCCTTAACAGTATAAAAATGGAAACACTTCAAAGATAAAATAAATAATTTAATAATAGTCTGCTTCTCCAAAGGGTTTTGAACAAGTTTTAGATTTGCCAGTGAATGTTTCCCTTAGGCTGTAGGCCAGTGGAAAAAAAAAAAAGACACAGTGTGCCTCTTCTTTCGTAAAATGTACTTTGTGTTATTTCATTTCTTGATAAGATTCAGAAACAATTCTTTCCCCTCTCACCCTTCCTTCACAGAAAAAAAAAAAGGTTGTTTTTTTAAAAGACAAGGATTGTACAGATGCAAATAATCTCTTACATACAACACACGCTAAAATAATCGTGAAATAGATCCAAACAGATCCAGATTGCATATTTTCTTTTCTGGTTGTCTCACTTACAATCACCCACTGAGAAGAACATCAGATTCTTTAGCCAGGCGTGTTTAGAGGGAAGTCATTTGAAGACCCCAAGAGCCTTTTGTGTAATTAAGAGAGAATTTATAAGCGAGACTCTGCAGTATTTATATGCTTGTAAGGAAAATGCACAAGAATAAACGTGGCATTAGTGGTTACAACATACTTGATAGGTCAAAGAGGCTGCTATTTAAGTTTAAAAAAGCATTAATTTGGCAATCACATGAACAGTAGGAAGGACTGAACTGCATTAATGTCCTCTTCAGACACTACACTACTTGGCCTCTACATTCTACATTTTTTCATCTCAGTTTAAACTCAATTTCTTGCAATTACTTACAAGGTAAGAAAGATGAGAGGCTGCCTTGGTTTTTTTGTGGCTGGATGTTGTGTTTTTCCTGTCTTCACTGATAAATCTAGCCTTTAGGAATCCTGGAACCCTGTATCAATGTACAGAGCAAGGAAGGGTGTCCTCAGTAGAGTTGGATCAGGTTAGGGAACACTTGAAATATCTGAAAATACAGAAGTCCCTGGAACCTTGTGGTGTGCACCCAGGAGCACTGAAGGACCTGGCCAAATGTCACTGTATACTATTTTTGGAAGGTCATGGCAACTGGGACTGGTTCCTGAGCACTGGAAGAAAGCAAATGTTACCAAAGTCTTCAACACAGTCCAGTCAGCCCTGCCCTGATCCTTGGGATGATGATGGAGCAAATCTTCATGGAAGCCTTTTCCAAACACTTACAGAATAAGAACGTAGTGGATAAATAGCTAATGTGGGGTGTACAGAAGATGGAACCAGGTTCTTCTCAGTGCTGTCCAGGGACAGGACAAGAGGCAGTGGGCATACATTGAAATACATTCAACTCCATTTACATTAAATAAAAACTTTTTTACAGTAAGGATGGTCAAGCATTGAAACAGAGACTGCGTGGCAGAGATACTAAACCTCAGCTGGAACAGGTCCTGGGCAACCTGCCCCAGTGGGCCAGTGCTGGGTGAGCTGTGCTGTCCCCACCCTTTGCAGAGCACATCCCCACCTCACTGAATGCAGGGTCTCTCTCACTAGAAGTGGACCAGCTGCTTCTGTGGTTTTGGGCGTTACAGGCTGTGGTGCAGACTCCAACAATGATGATAATAAAACCAGTCCTTTCCAATGATTTCACCACCTCTTTATTTTATTCTGTGGTTTTCCCATGTTATCTGAGCACAGATGCCTGTGATTTCTTTTCCTGATCCATTGCCCTCTCTGTATTAAGCTCTTCCTTTACCTTTAGTTTTCTTTACCAAGGTGTGTTTAGACATGTCTGGGAAGTATAAATCTTAAGCCACATTAATATACATACACCCAAATTCAAGGATGATAGTGAGGTCCACAATTAGTCCAAATGACAGGAGACCAGAGGAAGGGAAGTGATGAATGATGAACAAAAGGTAAAATATCTCACTTGTACTATAACCCTTTCTTCACTTTTCCATGGGCTGCAGCCTTGCATTCAGCATTATGCAGATCACCTTTGAACAAGGTTTTTGCAAAGGGGATGCTGACACAGGGCAGGAGGATGTTCCTGCAGATATCCAGTCCCTCAGTGCTGGAGGTGTCAGAGCAGGAGACCCACAGGTTTCATAACAGCAGATTTGGGAAGGAAGAGGTTGTATTATGGCAAAAGCAAATGAAAATGTCGATCTAAGAATTTGGATAATGGCTTGACCCTCTTGAACTGGTACAAATCAAAGATTACTCTGCTGCCATCCAGTGAGTTATGTGGCTGTAAAACTGGTACAAGTGGAGAAGCAAGCTCTACATCTTCCTGACACTGTGTCAGCAAGAAACATTTTTGCTTATTTTGTCTGTGCCACCCTGATATTTACCACCATAACTGCTTCCTTTGACTTTTTTTATTACTGGTTCACTTTAAGCTGTTCTGTGTAGATACACAATATTACCTTTAATGTGCAAGATCATCCTTTGGTCAACACATCATTCACCAGCGAGATGACATTCGGGCAAAATGGGGAATATTCACTTCTCCCTTTCCTGTCTCCTGCTTCCTACCAAGCATGGGATATACATGGAGATAACATACTGGACCCAGTCCTTATCCTTGTTGCAGCCTTGGCATAGATCTGGATTTACACAGATGTAACAGAACAGAACTGAGCTTGCTGTCTGTCTCGTTTTCATGCACACACATCACGATTCAGGATTTTGTTCTGACTTCAAAGCAAGTGCAGGATGTAGATTAATATGCTCTACCTCAAAGGAAGTTGTCATCAGGCACACAAAGTGCTTCTTCTTTTATGATAACTCATAATTTATCAAAGAAAATCAAATCAATTTGTTGGTAAAAGAAACATGTTTTTCATGAATTTAGACCACGACGAAGGTTTCAATGACAAAGCAAGAGAAGGATGAATTAATCAGACTTGGCATCTAACACTTAGTGAGGAAGAGCACAAAGCTCAGCTGGAACATTTATTCTCCTGGGAACTCAGTCCTCAGATGGCAGCTTTGTCCCCTGGTGTCACTCGCCCTCTCCTCCCACCTCCCTGCTGCTCTTTGCCCTCTGAAGATCAATAACTGCATGAGGGGGATGTAAAACTCGAGTACATCCTGGTGCAAATAACTGCTTGGGGTACAGGTCACTGGAGACAGAGCCAGGAGCTGATCTGTGCAGACGATGTCCCTGTGCTTCCAGGGTAGTGTCCCTTGCCACAGGCACAAAAATGAAGGCCAATTTCATAACATAGCCAGAAGTTGTCCCTCAAAGCTGGGCAGAGTTTTTCTCTCCCTTCCCAGTGTTTCAGACTCAGGGTTTCCATTAGTGACCTCTCTATTTAGTTCAGAATCAAGGAACTTTCTGCAAACACAAAACAAACAAAAAGGCTGGAAGAAGAATAGGACACATGACGCCATCAAATGAAAGGAAGAGCAGAGCAGCATCCTGCAGCTTAAATAGAAAGGTGATAGCTAAAATAGTCATGTCTAGTGCACATCCAATCCCGGGGCTGGATCCCAAGGGACATTGTGTGCAGACAGAAAATACAAAGATTGTTATGAACAAGGATTACTTCACCACCTCCTGCAGCCACTTCAGAAGAGAGCTAAAGGTAAGACTTGAAAAGTGCCTGGAAAAACTGTAGCACGTCTGAGGCCAAAAAGTGTTATATTTATAAACCAACAGAACTGAAAGCCCTGGAGCTGGAAGAAAGATACCAAGTCCCAGTCCCAGAGCAGGTTCAGGTAGAGCTTCACTATTCCTGATGTTTTTTCACCTGTTTTATTTTCAACCTCTAAACTCCCCAGCAATGAAGAAGCTACACTTTCCCCAGGACAGATCGAAACAGGGATTGCCAAGAGGCAGCAGGGAGCAGATCCACCTGTTTTGCTGCAGAAGAAAGGTTCAGCTGTGCACAAGAAAGCTGGGCTGGGCTTCCTGTCCTCAGGGCCTCAGACCATTTCATTTACTAGCACAGGTATAGCCCTCTTCTAACAAAACCTTTTTATATTTGCAAGCAACCTCCTATCCTTTTCAGCAATATTTTTTTTTTGTAGTTCTAATGAATCTTTCTCTGGCTTGGAAGACCAGAGCTGCACACTGCACAAAAGATGTGGTCACACATTTAGTTCAGCATGCAGTTTTTGGAAAGGTTTCATTTTTCTGTTGAGACCACCTGATAAGTAGCTGGCAACACTGGGCAGTATTGCTGGAGTCTTGATAAGCTTAAATTTAATAAATGCACACATTCTTGGGATCTCAATAATTTAAATAGTCTGGTTACAGCAGTCTAAGAGAAGAAAGAATGATTTTCCCTGCTGGCATGGTTTTATATAATTGTATTATTACTTGTTCCTTTTTGAAACTAAGTCAAATGAAATGTGCCCTCTCATGATGCATTTTGAACATGCTGATATAATTCCTTAAGTACAATATTCATGGCACCAAAATGCTCTTCAGTATTAATTACTGTGACAGTGACACAGACTTTTTTTGTCAAATGCCTTTGGAGCTTAGCTGGTCAAGGCTCCTTTTCATCATTCATATTCTGCTCTCTCCACAGTAACTCCTGCTAAGCTTGTGATGCAGCCTGAACTCAGCAGATGGGCCAGGTTACATCATGGGAGAGCAGAAATACAAAACTCTGGAGCTCCAAAGTCTGCTCTGGAGACAGACACGATGTAAGATCCTTGTCAGGGTGAACATAAACCACATCCTCTCAAATTGGTTCTTATTAATAAGGAGTAACAACACCAGCTGTAATTTATATGAGCTGGTTGGTCATGATTTTCTTTGTACAAGCAGCCAACATATGCTTTCAGTCTAACATCACCTAGTTCAAAGAAAACAATAAAAAAGGACAAATGTCAAAGGACCATGAACATCAGCTCAGCAAGTGTGTCTTGTCTGTAGCACGCAGTGGCTGTGCCAAGGTTTCAGTGACAGCCTCTTGCCACATAGGCAGTGATCTGGAGCTGCAGAGGAGTGGTATGTGGAAGACAAGATGCTGTTGTTTCAGCCAGAGCCTGGAGCAGTTTCTCTCCCCTTCCATGATGATAATCACTACTGTGCAATTCTTAAACTTTAGGCAGCAATAATAAGGCCAAGATCAGTTTTGTGCCAAGATCAGTTTTGTTTGTTTTTAAATGAGAATTCAAGTCTCCTCACTATTTTCCTTCTGCAAGATCAAGCCTGCTGATTGTCTTTCACTTGTCTGGGCTTGGGACTCCAGCCATTCACTTTTTGGTTCCCCAGTGCAAGTTTCTAGTCTGTGATTATTTGTGGCAAGTCTTTCTTCAAAAACATCCACATTTACACATCGTAATAATGTTTGTATTCTCCCACCTCCTCTCTGGGCTTCATTTCAATGCTCAAGCATTGCTTAAAGCCACAAACAACATGCAGATATGTTAAAAAAATCTTGGGTGTTTTGTTCTCCTCCTTTCCCTGTGCTGGTGTTGATTTACCTTGTGAAAATATTCGTCTCTTAATTTTGTCTTTCAACATGTTTAGCAGTGTCTTCCAAATTGCCCTGTGTGAAGGTGAAAGGCATAATCTCTGTGTTATTAAAGCTCAGATCTCTCAGAGGGGTCTCTTTCCCTCAGCTGAACTAGTTGATGCTTTCAGAGGCAGGCAGCACCCTGGGGCATGGCAGCGAGGAGAGAGTGAAATTTCAGCATTGATGTATCTAAGAAGTAAGTAAACAAAGCAGTGCCCAAATAACATGTCAGAACTCCATTTTCTTGGGCTTATCTTTGGCTGGACCACTGCAAAGCACTACTAACTCTGCAGTGTAAATGCCAGGCTGTTCAGGAATAGTTCCCAAGCATTTCCCATGATGCCAGGGCTATCAATGTGAATACAGTTTTAAGGAAAAATCTGGGCGTTGCACATGCCCACCATGTCAGGTTCAGAAGTTCCACTGAATTAATCCTTCTGAATGTAGTCAGTCATGCCAAAATGCTTTCCAGACAGAGACGAAGAATCAGGAAAAAAATTTAAATAAAAGCTGTAGCATGCTGATTTACTGTTCTTCAATCTCCACCTACTGTGACATACATCCACTTTAATTTTTTTGTTCCTAAAATGCTTCTAAGTTACGAGAAGCTCCTGTCAACAGCACAAACTGATTCTGTATAATAAATACTAAAAGAAAAAAAGCAAACCAGAGTAAAAATAACAACTTTGCTTACAGCAATGACCTTTACACACCTCTTACACCCCATGTTCCTTATACCCCTCTGTGCATCCACCTTCTCCTCAAGAAGACAAAGTAAGGAAGCACATCTGTGACTCAAACTGTAAAAGTCAAAACCACCAAACAGCTTTTAAGCAGTGCACTCCTTTTCCCAATCTCAAATGCAAGAAGGTCATTTGCAGTCCTCAGGGTTCTGAGATTATTTATGAAGCAACAGCCACTACACTCATTGTACCTCCTGCTCTCAATGGGACTCATCGTTCAGAGCTGTTGAGCAGTTGGGAACAATTACAGAGGATAAACTGAATGAAATATGTGATGCTGTGAATGTGTCAAGATTTCAACCAGTGGAATTTACATACATGAATAAATATCAAATACTGTTCAGTAATAACACTCCTGCATAGCCTCTGTACTGAGTACCCTGCCATGCAAAAATAATTGCTACCTTTATTATCAGTTACCAGCCCTAACAGCAAGCAAGAAGCAGCTTCAAATCTGAGAGACAAAAGGGGAATTAGGAGATGTATCTCCATTAGCTTGTGCAAATAGTAAAAGCTCCCTCTCAGCCTCTTTTTTCAGCAGGGAGAGTAAGTGGACTGTAGTTTTCTCTTTGCCTAAATTTAGACTATGACAAACAGAAACACAAGCATGTTGTGGATTGAGATAAATTTCCCCAAGATGTTGTTGTAGCAGTATCAGGACCAAAAGGAGGGATTCTAAAAGTCGACTGAGCAAAGCTGTTATTTGCAGAAGAGGAGAGATCTCCAGACACAAAGTGATTTCACAACCTTGGCTGGGACCTCAATGTTCAGGGAGGCTCATTTCCACCATGACTCAAGCCCCAAATAACTCTTTTGCTCAGCCAAGCACTTCCTTGGCTTGCTGAATCTGGCTAAGTGTCCATCGGGTACGAACGCAGTATCTGGACGGGAATCACCCAGACACGTGCCAGGAAAGGCACCCAAGCTTTCCTTTCCCCAAAAAGCATGTGGTTTGCAAGATGCAAAGCCTTGTGGGGTCTCAAAAGCTCATAGCTTTTCAAAGGGTAGAATTTGCCTACAGCTCCTCATCCAAACTGAAATGGCAATGGTTTGCTTTTCATTTTGGGCTTGGTCACAAATTTCCCTGACTCCTTCCATCACAAAGAAGGAAGGAGATGTATAACACAATATGAATGTGTTCAATGTCCCTGGCCAGAGTGCTTCCCGGCAGTGTAAGCTTAGCAATAAGGGAAATAAGAGTAACATGTAGAAGAAAAGGACAAAAATGAATCAGATTTTATGATAAAGATCACATGGTCCCAATTCAGGGCAGTGTTGCTGTCCAGGCTAAGCTGGAAAACATTCCAGATATAAAGGCAGCCAATCAGTAGTGGCCAAGAAAGGACTTCAGCAAAATGTCCAGTGGGCTGAAAATGGCTTGAAATCACTTATAAAAGAGGTGTGGCCCTTGAAAAGGCAGAGAAATGCATTTATTGCTTTTGAGTTCTTGGATAGTTCTTGACCATTTGCAGGGGAACTTTAGCCCAAGTGTAAAGTTAAACACTCGTCTTTGAGTTGTCCTAAATGCAGAGCTGTGGGTTTGGTCCAAGGCTCTGCCGTGTGTGTCCTGCACAAAGAACTCCAAGTTCATGCATCCAACTGGGGATTCAGGGTGCTCTGGCAAAAATGATTCTGCACTTCTCCCATCCCATCCATCCCTGCTCCTTCCAGGAGCTCTTTGCCAACGAGCCTTTCCCATTCCTGAGGACAGGAAGGCAAGATGGGTGAATGGAAACATTTGTTCATTGATGTCTTTCCTTCTCTTTCACATCCTAGTGTCAGTCAGAAGGCTCTGAAAGCCACATTATGTTCTCATAATCTTCTCTTGCTAACTCATTAATTCATCAATTGCTATTGTTTGGTCCTGCTATTAAATGCAATTAATTGCAGGAGCTGATGAAGCAACACAGTTGGGATCCCCTTCCCGTGGCTGTGTTGGTGTGTACAGACCTCTCAGGAGCACACCAGCACCAGCCCCTGGCTACACCAACCTCTGCCGAGGTGTTCCTGCCCTGCCAGCAGCTCTTGTGGAGGCAATACATGGAAGGATTGCAGGTTTTTCAGCCACAGGCTGGAGTTTATTGCAAAACTCCCCCAAAAGCTGACACGACATCTTCTGACCTGTGAACTGCCAGGTGAAAAATACCCATGTTGCTGCTTTGTCCATAAGGTTTAAACGTGGAAGTATTGGTTTACCTTACCTCACCTTCTATTTCAAGAGGACATCCTCATCAAACCTCTAAACAACAATTTTCCTATGAGCCATGCTACCTCTCTGGATAAAAAAAGTAATTTTTGTCCTTTTTCTTTCCCAAATGAGCACAGAGGTTAAGGAAATTTCTCTTCTGTTTCCACTGGTAGCTGTAATGAAGAGATACATATATTTTATAGAGGCATACTTTGCTGTGCCACCTTCAGCTTCAGCAGGAAGTGATCTGATCTGATTTTTGTGCCAGAGTTACACCATGGATCAGTGAGAAGTGATGAGAGTTTGGACAGTTTTAAATCTCCTCACTCTGACAAAATCAGGATCATCAAGAAAAGCACGTATTTGACTCCTGAGCTGGGAATACATACAGATCCTAGGTAATTATTCAAGTTTCTAAAGGACTTCCTAGCAATCTGTGGGTCTGGGGATTTCTTTCCATTTTAGTGAATGTTTGGTTGGGTAGAATCCAAAGGCAGTTTACAGAGTGAAACTTCCTACTTGCCACAAGCTATTGGCATTTTCGTGTCCTGTTTATATGTCAGCTGGATACTCAGAAGGATTGTTTAGGTTTTGAGGGAGAGGTGTGCTCTTTTAGAAGCACAGTTTTCACAGAGGAGTGCTCTGTGATTTCTGACAATCACCTCTCTGAGGTGTTTTAATGTGCATACACAAATAATGGCATCAACCCCACTGAAATCACTGTATGTGTAAATCTTGGCCAACTCTGTGCTTAGTAAATATTTTAATGCTCTTTTATTTTCTTTTTTCTGCCTTTTTTTTTTTTCCTTCTGTATTCTGACACATGCAACCACCGTCTATGCTAGACTATAGAGACAAAAGATTTTGCAGGCCACACACAGGATCTTTCACCCTTGACATTTTCTTCCATCCCAGTCTGGTCCAAAACAGGCTTGGAACACATTTGCATGATGGTGTCTCACCCTGCCTGGAGTCTATTCTGTCACTATTCTGGCAACAAGCAGAGTTGTCAATCTGGCACTTTATATCAGCTCGGGGTACACTTAAAAATGGAAAAACAACAGCAAGATAGAGAAAATTCCTTCAGCATTCACATGCCAGATAGATAGGATGGGAGATGCCCTGTTCATTTCAGTGAGCAATATGCATTTTATGACCTTCTCATGACGGTTTTATGCCTATTATGAGCAGTTTGCCTTTTTATCAAATAAAGAAAAGCTAATGTAAAGAGCTAACATTCAAATAGCATTTAGAACTGAGATAAAGTGACAAAGATCTGCTGGGCTGATGTTATGACTGACATTTTGTCCTTTGTTGGGAGTGGCAAAAGGATAGAAATGCAAGGGGAAAAAAAGAAAATAGTTTTCAACCTTTCATTTAATTATGGGCAACTCTGTCAATTAGTGTCACAGTTTGTGATTTTAAGGGTAGGCCCCTAAATCTGCAACAACAATTCTTCTCTGAGCATCACTGTGCTGCTGTTGACAACCTCCACGTGCTACATGGTGTCTGCTTGGAAGATTTGGGTCCAGAGGCTCCCTGGGTGGAGGAAATGTTTTTTAATCATAGCACTGTGTTACTCTGCAGTTCTGTGAAGTGGAAGACGTTAACCTCAGTTTGAAACTTCATTTTTATCCCTGCCTTCTTGGACAAGTGGCTATTCCTGCCTTTAAAATGGGGGTGAGGATCTCTGGCTAAGAAAGGGTGAAATAATGATGACACTAGAGCTATTGATAACCCTGGAAAAAGTGATATTGATCCATGCATTTTTCCCTCCTCCCCTGCTTTCAGAATTGAACAGTTATGAAATAAAGTGTTCTTTCCCCCTTCTGTACTTGGAACATGGTGATTTATCAACATAGACAGTCTGAGGCCCAGCAGATAAAATGCAAAGCGTGAACTGATGTAAATAACTGAAGTTCACAGCATGAACTAAATCACGTTTTATTACCTTTAATATTTCAATTGCTTCTTAGCATGAGAAGCAGAGACCAGGATGCATTCAGGAGCTCTAAACCTCCCTCTCCTTTGAATGGCTTTAACCATTCTCCTCCTTCTCCTGGGGAGCCATCCTTCTCTGCATGGAAAAGCAGGGATGTAAATTCACCTTCCTCAGGAATCAGCTCTGGGATGTGGCAATTTCAGGATTCCTCACGGAGCAGATCATTAGGGAATCAAAGTTGGAAATTTAATCTCCTCGGGCTGCTTCTGTAATGGAGGGAGTCAGGACTCCCCAGCAAGGCATTCTGATTTCACACACCCCACATTTTTCCCCAGTGGGTTCATTTTTCTCTCTGACATTTATGGAGAGCATCTAAGGCACTTCAGCCATCCTAAAGACACGCTTGGCAAGATCAAAAATCATCTCTTCTCCTGCCTTTCTCCCAGTAGTTTATTAACTAATATCAGCTGTGACTCCCATTTTGAATCTGGCTGACCCTGAAGATCCTTAGTGTTTCAATACATTCTTTCCTCTCCAGCAGACCACCTCTAATGTGTTCAATCCTCTTCAATAAATCAGTGTCTCCTGAATGGGTCAATTCAGACTGAAGGCTGCAGCTGCATGCAGGCTGGATGGCAGCAGAATTTCTCACCTTGCTCTTCCATAGCCCCTCCAGAGAAGTGAAACACATGGGAATTAAAAGCACGTTGGATGAAAAACTGTGGGCTGTAGCTCATTAGCAGAGACCATGTCTAAATGACTCACTGCAGGAATTTAAGCACTGAGCAGTTTGCCCACTTTCTACTAATTCTCACTCCTGAATCCTTCCTTTTCATGTTCTACCACCATCAAGTCAATGATTTGATCCACAGATACATAACCACAGGAAATGTTTATTAAACTGATTTTCACATTTCAGCACCTCAAAGAATCACTGCATTAAATATTGATACATGATTGCTGAACATTTGAAGAACTTCTACTCCGAAAGTTTCCGTTTTTCATGTTTAGGAATTGGTTCAATTCTTATTCCTAGAAAAAACTGGTTTGGGCAAATCAATTACTTAAAATTACTGACTTTTGCACCAACAGGAAAAAAAGGAGGAAGGGGTTATAGCACAATATATTTGGGGAAATCCTTTGTCTCACAAACCAACAACTGCAAACTTTAATTCAACTGCTCTCTCAAAAGGGTTTACAATTTCACACACAAGTTTATTGGCAGTGTCTACTGAATGAATATGAGGATGATTCTTTTAAAAGAGTTTCCTGGAAAATGCCACCTTTGGTTGATATTTTTCTTTTCCAGGAATTCTGAGAGTTTACACAAAAGATTCAGTGGAGCTACACACACAGAGAAAGGAACGTGTTATTTTCAAACCACTCTGCTGCTACTTTCTCATCATTTCATGCTTTTTACTCAGCCGTTCCGATCATCTTTTCATTATCAGACAAATCCTTAAGAATTTCCTCTGGCGACTTATCCGCTGCAACAAGAGAATGTTTTCCTTGAACAAGGATGAATCAACATTAGGTAAAAGCTTCAGGATTTTACCGAGGCTTTAAAAGGCTGGAAAGTACCAAGCTAAGGCACATGTGTGTTTTGAGCCTCATTCTCCTTTCACCTACCACACTTAAAGCAGTCACCCTCGTTTTACATCCACTGTTCCAAGAAGAAAAGCTTGCAGGGGTGCCAAGTGTTTGTAAACCCAGCTGAAGTCATTAGACCAAAGGATTTCGGCAATTCTGAAACTCAGGTTGTGTCTTCCTTCCTTTTGCTTCCCTGATTGCTGTAAAGGAGATTTTCACACTGGCAACAGCTGCTGCCTTATGCACATCTCCCAGCACACAGACTGGGACCTGGGCACTGCTGCCATCCTAAACCAGGTGTCCCTAAACCAGTGCAATTGTTTGGGGTGTGCTCTCACCCATGAACGCTTTGTTTCCATGGGCTCGGACAGCTCATCAACAGAAGCCAGCTCAAAGTTCCCCAGTGCCATCTGGCACAAGCAGGTTTCCATGTAGGCTGGTCCGTGCCTGGTGCCTGTGTCTCAGGGAGGACCAAGGGAGCAGCCCTGGAGCTGCTGGAATTGCAGCAAGAGCTGGGGAGAGATAGGTCTCACCACCCTCTCCTGCCCACTGAATTGCCAGCAACAGATGAATTCTTCCCTCGGAGGGTTTCATCTTACTCACACCAGTGGCACATTTTTCCCTTCACAAAATCACTCATCACCCCAAAACTGATGTGTCTTTTCTTCCCCAGCTCACCTTCCTCTAAGGAGAAAATTACTGCAGTGATGAACAGGTTTCCCAAGCAGGGATATAGCTGAAAAGCAGTGTAGAGGCTGAAAAATTGCATTATGCATTAGGCATTATGATATTTTAACAGGGCTCAGTATCACTTTGCTTCCAATCACCCAGAGATCCAGCCAGTCTTCTGTGCTGGGAGCACCAGTCAATATTTGATCTGTTCAGTCTGCAGTCAGCCAACCAAACAAGGACTGACTGTTCCACCAGTCTCCTTATTTTCTTATCCCATGCTCTTTGGAGGGATTCTTAAGTCAACACTCTCTCTGTCTCTCACTCCTTCCCTCCTTCTCTCTCAGATAATGCATCTCAGCCCTGATTTCACTGTTAAACTCCATGGCATGATGGAAAATGCCAGCCACAGATGTTGCCTACATTTCATTATATTGCATGCACATAACAAATTCCTCACCACAAATTTCCGGGGTTGCATTATATCTTATCCCATAATGTAGGAGAGGAGTTAAAGCTGGGGGATGGGAGCCAGGGAATTCTCAAACACATGAACATCTCCGTGCACAGACCTTCTGAGCTGTTGCTTAGCATGGAGAAGCGTTTATACCCTAAAGTTGTGGTAGGAGTGGTAATAATTCCCACAATACAAATTCCCCACAGTACAAATTTAGCAATTCATTCTCCTTTGAGTGGTCAAAAGAAGCTCAGCAACCGTAAGATTTTATAATTAAAGAGCTGGAATGAGGCTTGAGAGAGGTAGGCTGATTTCTCTTCTTCAAACTTGCATATTCTTGAGAAACACTTCACTTCCCCAGACAATGCTGGCTGATGTGACTTGTGATTTTGAATGTTCCTCTTGACATACACAGCTTTTCAGTGCTTGCTAAGCACCTGGAAAGTTAAATCCCTGCCTGGCATCTGCAGGCATCCACTAGGGTAAAAATGAAGATGTTCAAAGCATCTGGCCATTGGAAATGCCACACCAGCACCGCAGCAGCTCTGCCTACCAAAGGATTAAATGTGCCATTGAATTAGGACAAGCCAACACATCCAGGCTGCATGTGTACCCATAAATAAAATCACAGCTTCATGTCCTGGGCAGGTCTGCAGTGAGCCACACGGCTGCCCTGTTCCTGGGGCGTTTTTTGGCTCATGCTCTCTGTCCCTGTCAGAGGTTTGTGTACCTGGCCATGGGCAGGAAGCAGTTTGGACACAGCCACTCCAAGGCTGGAAGAAGAAAAGAGGGAAAAAGGGGTTAGCAATGCAAGTGCAAAGTGTGTCACTACTCCTGGCTTCAGGTGAGGGAGCAGTTCCTTCTTATCACCAGCTTCAGCCACAGCTACCATCCATGGGTTTGGGCACGGGCTTCTGGAGCCCAGGGAGTCCCACTGGGCATCAAGGTGTGCTGGATCAGGATGTTCTCTTTGGAATGCTCAAGCATGGCCAACCAAGAGGTGGTGTGATCAGAATGGTCAAGAAAGAAGTATTGAGGTCAGAAAATACACCTGGGCCCAGATCAAGGGTTTTAGGTCTTCACCTTCCTCAAAAGAGACTTTAAGGTTCATATTTCTGCTGTCTCTCTGTTCCCTCTCTATGAAGGAACAAGCCCCAAATAAATAAATAAATGAACGGAGCCTCTGTTAGATACTTTCCATCAGGAGACAAAAAGTTAAAAGGCTGGGAGATGTTACATGTACAGACAGCTGGTACATTCTTTTGCTGTCAGTCCTTTCCAGCAATCAATATTATGAAATGTTATGATTATTATCAAATATCATTATGTTAATTTTGAAGCTGTTATGAGCCCCATCTACTGCCGTCATTACACTGTGAATAAATGATCTGAGTTTTAAAAAATAACAAAAACCAGAAGTTTAAGACAAAACTCCCTGCCTAGCTGTTAACTAGCAAGGAAGATTTAGGTAGGCAGACGGATCCGCTCCTTGTGGTGTTCAGCTTGATAAATCATGGCTTTCCTCCAAATAGAGGCAGAGTTCAGTATTTCACACCATGACAGGTTCTCTCTGTACTTTGTGGATAAGGTTGCTTGGATCAGAACCAAACTTGCAGCTATTCATGGAAGGTGGTAGAGTTTCTAAAGAGGCATGTCTTTATTGTAGGATGGGGCTGCTTGCTGCAGGCAAGCTGAGCCCCCAGCCCCATAGTGCCAGGCACTGCATAAACACAGGGGAGAGACAAGGCAGCTACAGAAAAAAGCTGTATGGAGAAGCTGGAGAGTGTAGCTGAGGTCTTGCTGCCCAGTCCTGTGCTCTGTGGACCAAATGTTTCACCAAAAAAGGTTCTCAGACCTTTAGAAGGCAAATATCACAGTTGTTGCAAGAGTAGTAAGAACATGCTACATTTTCTTAATGGCTACTAATTAATTCTAATTAGTTTTTGATATCAGGAATGTCTGACCATGAGAACTTGCAGAGGGGAATTTTAGAACATCATCAAGAACAAAGGCTGTTGTCCCAAAGCTGCCCGTCTTCACCCCATGGGATTTAAGCTTCGTGGTGTTGTTTCTGCTGCTCTCCAGCTCACCTGGATTTCATTTCACACTTGAAGCTCAGCTGTGTTTTGTCAGGACGGTGGTGGAACCAGGGGCTGCTGATGCTGATTTATGGCTCCGAGGTGCAGAAGCCAGGTGCAGACTTGCCAGGGGGTTCAGGTCTTTTCTCCCAGTCCAGGGCTCCCTGCAGTCAGCTCTCCCCCAGGCATGTGAGGCAGGAATGCCTGCACAGGCTCCCAGGGATCTGTGCTGCATCCACCTCTCATAAGCTGGATGAATCTCACAGTTTCCTGGTATTTGCATGCCAATGCAGAAAAAACACAGAGGGTAAGGCTGAGATTTGCTGCTGAGAGTTTGGGATTTGCAAGAATGCCAGATTCAGAGACGCTCCAAAGGGCAAACAGAGGGTGAAGGCACAAAGGTTAAACAAGCAAAAATAAAAGCATTTGCACCAAACCCTGCGAGCAAAAACCACCTAGCTTAACTTCAGCTCTGAGGTGCAAGCATGAGGCTTGCTTCCCAGGATTAAAAAATATTCATTCTGCTATTTCAGACCGAGAACTAAATAAAGCTGCTTCTGCTCCTCTCATCTCACATGCTAACAAAATTAATGGCAGTGGGTTTTTTTTGAACCAGTCACTCATTAGCCTCTTTTCCCTGCTCCCTAAACCTCCATAAATACAAGCCAAAACCCTCCCTGAGAGAGATCTCGGCTGCAGTCAGGTTTTGCTTCTCTCCGGGCCGGTGTGAGATTATAATGCTTCTCAAGGTGTTCCCTTCCTCATAATGAAGCTCCATCTGTTCTACAGATGGTAAAGATCACAAGAACCAGCACTAAATATCCCTCCCCCACCCAGGAGTTTTTACCTTATGGTAATGTTGCTCTTTGTTTTCCCTGCCTTTCCCAGGAGCACGGGGACACCTCTATTGCCCCAGCCAGGCTCTGTGCTGGTGGCTGCCTCTGCACAAGGAGGGCTTCAGAGATTTTTCCAGGGGAAAGGAAACCTTTTCCACTGAATTTTCAGGAAACTGTACAGTGGCTACCCTTAAATACTTCTCATCTCCTCTCGACTGCTGCTCACACCAGCCCCAGCTTTGCCCCCAGCAGACCCCTCTCTTTCAAGGGCAAACTGGAATATGTCGTAGTAAGGACCTGACAGGTAAGACACAAAGGGAACTCAGGAGGTCAGATCCTCAAGGATGGGAAAGGAATTTATAGGTGTTAACTGCTAGTCTCTGCCCTACACATTTCTGTGTGCCTTTGGCTCAGGAAAAGAATTTTTTTTTTTTGATACCTGCATGAGCATTTGAGCCTGTAGAGAGGCCAGCAGGGCAGAGCTCCTGGGTGTGCTGCAAGTTTTGTCCTCTGGTGTAACCTTGCTGAGCACCCAGACATGGAAGCAGAGAAAATGGATTCATCCTTGATGATCTTGTCTTCCATACATAATCCAAATAATTAAATTCACTTAGCTAGATAAACAAGTTTTAGTTCTGAAACAGGATAACCACAGTGGATCCTTAGACAATCCTCTAAGGCAGCTGGCAATGGACTAACTTCATTTATGTGGTTTAACATTTGCCTAGCAGAAAATACTACTACTTTTCTCTTCTTGACAGGTAGATAATCCTAAGAGGTTTGACTACCACATTAACATCCAAACCACAAATGATGGGTAATCTGAAAAGCTGGATTTTCTGACACACATGCACCCTTTACATCTGCTTTCTACATCAGAGCCTGAATTAGTTCTAATGTTGTGTTTGTATTAAATATGTGGATTAATGGAGCTCAGCAAGAGTGCTGAATTAGCTCTTCCTGTCTCCAGTGGATTTGGACTCCAGCTCTCCATGCAGAGACAGATGTGCTGCTCGTTATATTTTGTGTTTTGCTCTTGGAAAAACCGTGGCTCACTACAGAATCAACAGTTGCCTGTTCAAAAGTGATTCCGGATGTCTCTTAGAACTAGGTAAATTTGGAAGTGGCAGGGACAAAGTCCTTCAGGGGAACATTTTGAAGCTGTTGGCTCAGAGTATAGCCCACCAACAGTGCCATTGCTCAGGGAGAACTGACTCCTTTCATGCATAGCAAAAGACCAAAGTCCTGATCTGGGAAGATTTAATGGCACTGGGGATCCCAAACATTGAAGATATTTTGCTTCGATGTCCTGGCTCTGTCCAAGCTCAGGTAATTATTCCCACTTATCTAAATTTCTTCCTCCATTTTCCCTGCCATTTAGCGATTTTCTTCCCTTCCTGTCCAAAACAGCAGCTGAACAGCCCAGCTGGCTGCTGCATACTCACTGTCCTTTGAATCATGGCTACAAGTCTCCTCTGTGCAGCTTGAAAGGCACCTTGGGACCTTAGGAATTGGGCAAAGGAGAGAAGCAATGTGCAAGTGATGGGGTTTGTTTCCTTTATTATTGGTCTTGCAACTGTGGCACAAGATCTTAGAAGCTGAGAACAGGTAAAGTGGCATTTCCCCGAGTTTGGAACTCTGAACTGAAGTTTGGAACTGAAAATAAAGGAAAAAAACACAATAAAGTCTGCCATGATCAATTGCCCCTGGCAAATACCTTGCTGAAATCATAGTGTTAACAAGACTGTGACCCCGAGAGAACACATGTGCTCGTGACTGAGGTGATGGTGACACCTCTGGCTACCTGGTCATGGTGTGGATGCCACAGTGCAGAGCTGGGCTTCAACATCACTTAGGTAGAACCTGGAGATACATCAAGCTCTGAACACAGAGGCTGGAGTACCACAGGCCTGGAATTGCACTGGGCAGCAGATGTTGATGCCTAAATCAGGGACATGGACAAGGTGACAGCAATGCCACTCCCTGGACTGAAGGCCTGGAGCTGTCTGTAGGCACAGGGACTGAGCTGAAGAGTATCTGCAGATGGAGAAAAGGAAAACCTGTCTTCCAAGCTTTCTGCAAAACTGAGCCTGCAGCTCCCCGTTCTACAGGTTACAACAAGTCTGAGGTGACAGCCTCTCCTTTTCCTTCTTTTAAATATAGACGAGCCTACAGGATTCACAGGATTAAGCAAGAGGGTCTTTGGCTTTGTAGCCCAGCAGTTGAGAGGGACAGATCTGCATTGGCATGACTCATTCCCTAAAAATATCTGCGACTTTCCATTGACTGTGCAGGGAGCCCAGGGTGACCGGCTTGATGTAGATGTGCTCTGCGGAGATGTCTGAAATTAGACGAAGTGAATCCCGTCCCCAAAGCCAGCCTGGTAGGAGGTAGTGTGGGATGGTGTAATGCAAGAGTCTACATGTGAGCTGGAAGTCTGCACTCCCACTGCCGGCTCCGGGGATCTGCCTAACGTGGTCGGTGGAGCCTAGGAAGCGATTTGTCTCACTGTAAAGCAGACTCCTACGTCTGGTCAGTGAATCACTCTCTGTACACCCACATTTCTGCAAGATGGATCCTATCCCCGAAGTTAGGAGAGATGAATCTCACCCCTATGTCCTGTTCCTCTTTTTTGTGTCTGCTGCGGAATTTCCAACATGTTATAGCACTAAATCGTTTGCTCGAGTTAGGTTTTACTTTTCCTCCATCTCTGACTGAACCATGATAAAAACATTTTGATGTTTATTTTTCAAATTCAATTTCCAAGCTGAAGTCAAGCTCAAAATCTTCCAACCCTTCCTCAGTTTGAGGGAAGCCCTACAGTATATACACACCTCAGCATCAGGACCTTCTTCCTCCTCCAATTTCTATGTTAAGCTTTTAAAACTCTCCATTTTTACAGAGAACTCAGCCTGGTTGGCCCTTTTGGACTGCAATTGAAATAATACAAATAATACAAATCTTCATCATTTCTTCTTTCCCATCTGGATACTATGGAACCTTGCAAGAGGGAGTTTCTCTTAGACAATTGTGTGTCAGGTGCACAAATTACAGAACTAATATAGGCTGTGATTACATTTTGTGTATGGGTTTTCAAGGCATATGATAATGAATACCAATAGAAACTATTTCTCCGGTAAATGATTATTTTCTCAATAGTTGGTGTAAATAAATCCACTTGGATATGAAACAGATTTTTTGATGTCTATATCAAACAAACACAGTGATGTATTTCCACAAGAAAAGGCACACCTGCCAGTATACAACAGTAGAAATGTAAATATTTGCAACTTTTGTAATAATTAAATCTAATCCTCCCAGGCCCAACTCGCAGCATCTGAAGACAGAATTTAGGTTCATTAGCTAATAAAGAAGGAAGAGGCACAAAAGCAGAGACTGAAATGAGACTTGAGGAATCAGCCTGAGAAGGCAGAGTCTGCCTTGACAACCTCCAGGTGCTTGTAAGCAGATGTCACAGGTGGGTTGGTCACTCAGAAAATCATTCCCTCACAGTCAATGGAGACAAACAAGTACCTAAGGCAGGGGTTGCTCATCCATTTTAAATACCTAATTATGATGAAATGAATCATTAGCTCCCTGGTCTAGACCTCCACTGACTAGAGAGGGAGCTGAGGGTGACCAGCCAAGATCCAGGCAATTAGTCTGATGTACAAAAGGTGTAAGAGTCCACCTTATAATCATCTTTTTAGATTAAATGTAAATTTTGCCAATTTTAAAATAAAGAAAGAGTCACGGCCCCCAAACTTTGCTTATTTATCTGTTTGAGGGACTGTATCCCAGTCAACTTCATCTTCCACTCCAATTTATTGCACTGCACTCAGAGTATCTGGAGCTATAGCCTCCTCTGAATTGTTTCACTTAGCAAGTAACTCTTGTGTAAGGAAGGAGTTGTAGAATTGGAAAATAGTAGAGTGGTTTGGGCTGGAAGGGACCCTAAAGATCACCTGTTCCACCCCCTGCCATGGGCAGGGACGTCTTCCACTAGCCCAGGTTGCTCAAAGCCCCATCCAACCTGGTCTTGATAGGTAATGGCCTTGACAGGTAACAACTTCAGCAGGATATCCAGAGAAAAATTCATAAAGGGAAGAGAAGGCAAGGCAGGGCAAGGGAGGAAAAGGAGTGCTAAAGGAAATTTGTGTGTAAATGCCAGTTCTTTTCTGCCAAAGTGGAAGTCTTCTTCAGGAAGCAGATGTTATCCCTAAAGAGCTGTGTTTACTGAAACATTAAAAATAAAAAGGAGTTTTGACAGATTGTTTCTGGCCTCCTACTGTTTAGTTGCAGTCAAATCTGTCAATAAAAAGTGGACAGGGGACTTGAGGGAATATCTGCAGACATCTATTCTGAGGAGATCAAAGGGAGCTTCACTGATGAATTTGCTGTCCTACTGACTCATTTTTTCAGAATTTCTAGACACATGGAAGGGTGTTAAAAAGACGAAGGGGCAAAAAAAAAAAGAACAACGTGCTGCTCTTCAAAAAATTACAAAACTTAGTCCATTACATCCTCCAAATCTGGCTACAATATCTTATAAAGGGAACAAATATTGAAAGAAATGAAAAAGCCATAACAGCCCTAATAGCTCTTACACTACCCATACTTGTGGGTTATGACCTTTTTAAAGCATCTAATCATCCGACTAAGCCACTCTGTGCTCTTCTTATGCTCTCAGTGTTGCTTCTTTCCCTTTCCTTCTTTCTCTGCTGCATCTTTGCTGCATTATCTTCTATTAGATCACAAGTTCTTCAAGGCAGGAACCTTCTCTTAGCGTTTCTGTAAGCAGGAGAGACATCTATCATGACTGAAGCCCTGAGGTGCTGTCATGAGACACAAGAAGGAGCAGAAGGAAAAGTGGGGTTTAAGAAGAGAAAATAAAAACCAGGCAAACCGGATTCATGAAGGGTTTTTTTTAATTACATTTTTAAAGTGTCTGACATGCTGCGCTTGGATTCTGCATGGTCACTAATTCTCTGTGCCTGATTCCTTACCCAATCCAAAGAAATATAGGAAACAAAAAGCAAAGTGCTCCAGAGTAGGCTGCTGTTTTCCAAATGTATTCAAGAAGCTCAGGTGAACTTTGCATTAAACCAATTTGTCTTCATGAGCAGAGAAGAGGAGCACAGTGCTTAGACAAGTGCTTCGGTTTAAGAATGTGAGAAAGACCCAGAAGTTAATGGGATTAATCAGAGGTTGTGTACGCTGGGCAATACAAGGCATGTCTTGGTTGATATCACTGCAAAGTGTCACAAAGATGAGCCTCTCTGAGGGAAAATTTCCATTCTCTGTCAGGTTTCTTTTCCTCGAAGAAGAAAAGAAGAGGAAAAACAACGGCTCTTGACTTTCTCGGGCCCTGAAGTGCCTTTCACAGTCATTATCTCCCTTTTAAGAAGTGCAAATGAGGCAAATAAAATCAAAGAGCAGACTCAGAAAGACATTTTAATATCAGGTTCCCTGTCCCAACCCCATTCATGCCAACAAGACTGCTCTGTGCTGGGGACGTGTCTGGCCCTGGATCATGGGTCTGAGAACTCCTAATTCACTTCAACAAGACCCCGATTCTCAAAAATATGGCAGCTTATAACTATTTTCTCTCAGTGACAGCAATGGGGTTAAGACCTTTAAGAGGAGCCTTCCCTGCTTGAGGTACTGAAAGACACGAGTTCACATGCCCCAGGTAAATGACTTGAAATTGGCCACTTTTCAGAAATATAAGTTCAAATGCGTTCCCCCCCCCCAAAAAAAATCCTTGTTCTGCAGCCTGATTTAGATATTTGGGAAGGGCTAAGGTGTTTTGGGGCCCTGTCCTGCTTTCAGTCCTGGTTACAAAATTGATATTTAATGGTATTTTTAAAAAAAACCACAATGACTCCTTGAACACAAACCCAAGCTTCAGTGGCATGATTCTACTTTCCTGCTGAATAGTGCAAAAGGAGGAAAAGGAAAGGAGGAATAGAAGTCAAAAGGAAATTTCAGATCCATTTCTCTGCTGTTATGTGGTTTATTTAAGGAATATGTTGCTTTTTTTGGTAGGAGAGGAATTCAGTGACAGATTAGCCCTGGTGTCAGTGAGACACAGCCATGGCTCAGTTCTAATGCTGCTTAATTACCAATACAAAAGATATTATCTACTAAAGCATGAACCCAGAACTCTGGTTTTCAGGAAACTGGTAGGCAAAGCTGTGGGAAGATAAAAAAATCCCATCTTGTTTGCTAAATCAGTCGGTGGATGTGGTAACATAGGGACTGAACTCACCAAAAGCCGTGCTGGAAATCGTACAGTCACTTTTCCCCAGGCTGAGCTCAAGACTGTGTGGTCTGTCCTGTGAAAAGTAGATGAGAAACCCAAAAATAAAACAGCTGACAGTAAGTTGCAAACCATACATATGTAAATTGTTGCTGACCCTGAGAAGAGCTGCCTCCGCAATATGATAAGGTCTGAAACCTGATTGAAATTTTTCATAAAGGGCATTATTTTGGAGGCAATCCTTAAACAAGCAGAGTAGGCAGATCGTCAGCCTCTTTCCTCAACAGGCAGAAAAATAGGTTACTGGTGAGAGAGACTTTGGCCAAATGAGTTTCTTTTGAATTCAGAATCTGAATTATTTTATAGGTCGGAACCCTCTATAATGACAGCGTAGTTCTGTCTGTTTATAATTATATAATTATTATTGTATTGATAAAGGACTGGAATTTCGTTGTGTTATCACCACTGCTGTTGCAATCCAGCTGATAAAGGCCTTTCACAATGCAATATTAATAACACCAGAGTATGCTGGATGCTGTATGGCATCACTGTCCCTCACTGTGTCCTTTTAGCCTCAGTGAGATGATGGAGCAGAATGACACAACTCACCCTCATGACTAATGCATTCTGGCCATTAGTATTTTTACTTTTTAATAAAGAAAACTGAAACAACAGGAAAAACTCGGAGTTTGTTCCCACATTGCTCAGTTACACGAGGGTCTTTTTTTTTTTCAAGAAGTCTGAAGGTTTTATATTAACTGAAAGCCAAAATTATTTCTGTTTTGCTGTGAACAAGACCAGGAGCTGGAAGGGCTTCCTCTCTGCTCCACAAGTGAACCATGCTCATGTAGCTTGGAGGAGGAAGAGGAAAGCTGGGTCTTCAAAGATCCTCTGTTTGTGCTGGTGCCTTCTCACTTAACAGTATTAAGATCAGACCCATCTTCCTAAGATGTCTTTCTCCTGACTTCTATTGCTTCAAATCTCAGAGTCAACCACTTCCTTGCTGTTTTCCCAACAGCTGACCATCTGAGAGGCTGCAGAGGTTTCAGCAGCAGCATGCTCCCTTGGAAGAAGGATCACAACAAGCTTCAAGGCTGCCCTTGCTGTGGCTGTGCCAAGATCCTCTCAACAGCTGTGGCTTTTACCTATTTCCATTAAAATATCCTATATATGAAGTAGGATGGGCCAGTTTGGATGGCAAAGACTAGTTGAGTCACAAAGGTCAGTTTGTCACCTCTAATAAGCAAGTCTCCTTAATGCATGCACCTTCAGAGTCACCTGGGAAGCCATGGAAAGCCCATTCTTCCCACCCTTCTGTGTGCCCACCATTCTGCCTGTCTCCTTGCCCAGCAGCTGGACCTCATCTGCCTTGCTGCCACTCCTACAACTAAATTCTATTTCACTTCTCATCAGTTGTGCCCCAAACTGCCTAAAGATCTCTCCCAAAGAGCTTCTCACCCCACCTCCATGGCCTGGGACAGATGCAGAAATTTCACCCCTTTCCACCATCAGCCTCAACTCGTCTCAATGTTGACTCATTGCTCTGCAGAGAAGGGATATCTTTTACCTGCCTGAGCCATTCTAACTGCTACATCTTTTTTTTTTCCCCTGACCTACCTTAAAAAACCCCAGTGGGGGAGAAGGTGGAAGGTGACTGCAAGGGAGCTACTCTGGGTGCAGAGGAAGAAGGACATCTCCATGTCCTCGCTCACAGGCCTGCTCTGCAAATGCTCTTTTGTGTGAGTTCTCTCTTCCACCCCAGGATGGTGGGTGTTTCTGCACACTCTCCCTTTGAGTGTTTGTATGTTGTGATAAGTAAGCCATCTTTCCTAAATTAGCCCTGTAGCTCTTCCCCACCCTGTCTCCAGGTACATCTCCTTCCTTCTCATTTCTTTCTCCCACCTACAAAGAGAGAACATTCCTGATTTAGTAGTCTCTGAGCTTCTGCCTGTGGGAGTGTGTGTAGGGCTCACGAATGGAAAGGACAACTCCAAGACACAAACATTCCACTGTTTTTGGGCCAACACCGACAGAGGAGAAGGAAGGAGGGTTGCTTTCAGGTTCAGCTGAGGCCAAGCAGCTCTCAATTAATCTCCTGTTCACGACAAGAGCTGCAGCATCTGTTGGATACACAGAGCTTCCCTTGGCTTTCCAACAAATCAGGCTGTCCTGAGCCCCTTCTGTGCTCTGCCTTAGCTCCAAGCAGCCTTGCTTGCCATCACACAGCACAGACCAAGAACCAGTGACCTTATAAACCCCAACTACACTTGAAATGGTGGGATGTTCCAAAAAGGCTCCCCTCAGCTGTGCCTGGCAAGCCAAGAGTGAGCTGGGGATGCTGTGTGTGCTGCATCCAGCCACCTGAGTGGCCACCCCAGATACACCTGCACAGAACTGTGGACCTCTGTTCTCCACCCAAATATTTACAAATTAACTCACACATGCAGATCAGGTTCTCACCAGTGTCCATGACCACACATTGTACTGAACTGTTACCCAGATCTGCTCAATGTTCTGGCTGCTATTTAACTTCATTTTTTATAAACTCTACAAAAATGTGCATGAGAAGTCAGACTACACATTCGTTATAATGTAGAACTTCCCCTGGTAACCCCAGTGCCAAGACTCAGCTGATGCTCTATAGAACTAGTTCCAGGCACCTTCAGAGTAAGACCTGTATCTGCCTTCAGACAGGAATTAGATTCACAGTCTATGAATTTATACAGGCAATGAAAAGCAAAAACTCTAAAATAACCTGCTCAATGTAAAAAGGCTTGAAGAAATTTCCAATGAAAGCATTTCCAGGTGGAACACAGCTTGGAATCAGTTTTTATAACAACTAGCACTGAGGTAGTAGACATTTAACACCCACAAGAATTTAAAGGAGTTGTTTTATCTGCTGGAAGAAAACTGTACTATTCCACTAGTGTGATCAAACAGACTGAAATTTATAGGATAAAGGAGGAAAGCTATTTGAATTGGATCAAAATCACCTAAAAGTTCAAAAGGGTTGTAGGTACAAGACATAGAGGAACAGAACATGCAAAGGTCTGAGTTTTGATGCTTTGTGTCAAGTGATGTGAGACTGGAATCTTGACAAAAGTCCTTTTTTAAATCTAACATTTTGTTCACAAGTGTATCTGTAGCTGGTGCCTATAATCCAGTAACGTATTCAAGTAACATTAGTGTAAGAAGGTTTATAAAAAACCACACAAGTACTAAAGCTCCATTTTCTCTAGACAAATCTCCAAAATCCTTATCAAATTCAGTGCCTATTATACAGCATGTGTAAGAACATTACAGATTCTTTCACCCTGGCTTCAGGTAACTACCCAGACTTTAAATCTGAGACTCATTTATTTATTACCTCTAGGTAGACATATTAAGCCCATTGCTATTCTCATTAACAAACAGTGGTTTCCCTGTACATTACTTCAACGGCCAACTATTTTTATAATTAGCTGCAAATTTTAGCTCAAAGTAACACTCTCCTGTCTTAAGCTGTTTTAATAAATTCAGGCCCTTGGTCTTGATCCAAGTGAAAATCCAGTGAAATTGGTGGAAAGGCTTGCATGGACTTCAAGGGGTTTTGGAACAGCTCCCATGAACATGCCATAATTTGTTCTTAGAAATGTGGTTATTTGTAATCTCATCCATGGATAAGCAATACTGTTTTAACAGAAGCTAATATTGCCTATTACTAATCTAAGCCAATGTTTTTCATTAAAATGTTCTGCTTTCCATTTCCTATAACGCTGCAAATTTTTGGCTGTATAAGAGAAGGTTTTCCACATTGAGCATTTGCCTCAGGTTGATTCTTTTCAATCTAATCAAAAGCAGTCCTGGGTTTTCTAAGAACACTCTTGGGGAAAAAGAGTCGGTGAAAGTCCAGACTAGTAATATTAAATATCACTATCCTTTTTTTTTTTCATTTTCCAAAACTTCCCATCACCTTTTTCCTTAGGACGAGAGACCTGGTGTTTGGGAGGAAGGGTGTAATTTTTCTTAGCATCTTTTACACCCCATAATTTGCTGTGATTTTTCAAGATACTATTGTTTCTTGATACGTTGTTCCAATCTCTGTCTAGAGGAGAGTAGATTTTGAGAGAGAAATAGTATTTTTTACTTCACACTTTGTTCATTCAACTAGCACTTTGTATTTTGGTCTAGGTGGATGACAGAGCTGTCAAACACTGTGATCCTCATGCCCTGGAGTGACAGCAGAGGCAAGAAAAGCCATCTTCCTAAAGAGCCTGTGAGTGCTCTGAATCCCCTTCCCTTCCCAGAATGGGCTGTATGTTTTAATAAGCACTCACTTTCTTACTGTTTTGCCAAGTATTTTTTTCTACCAAAACCTGAGGCTGTCATTCCCCTGACTGCGTTCATCTGCCAGAAAGCAAAATCCCTAGAGAGCTGTATTTAACATCACCAAATAACATACCTAAAATCATATTTTGATAGCAATTTATTGTTCTCTGGACATCAGTGGGATATCTTTTTCCATATAGTTTCATGCTAACTTGGCTAGGGTTGCCTTTCCTGTATCAGGTTTTCACATCAGTAGGCTTGGCCTCGAATATATGTTGTCCTTTATGATATGGTGGCTGGACAGAGAGAAAATTTTAGAAGGCAAGCACACTCAAACAAAAGAAGACACCTCCATGTTCACTTGACATGAACAGAAGGTACAGGGAAAACAAGAAGTTGTCAAAAGATAAAATTTCACTTCTTCTCTTGAGTAAAGCAGAGAAAATCCAGGACCCTGCACAGACACAGTGCCACAGGGTTAAGATGGAGAGGCAGGTGTTTATGGGTCTGTGTGGACCCTGGTATCACTGCAGCTAGAATGAATTCAGTATCTGAATGACCTTGTTGGAAATCCAGTTGTGTGTTCATCACACCACAACCTCAGGAACAGTGTTCAAATGCAAAAGGATCACTAAGGTCCAGTGGGATTTTTGCAATTCATATTTTTGTCCTGCTGGCAAATGATCACTGCAAATCTTGAATGAGGAGGATCTCTCTGATGCCCTGACCATCAATCACTCCACCTCCATAGGCTCCACATCCACGGGTGAGCCCTTGCTGAGCCCACAGTCCAAGTGGCACATTGCATTTCTGCTACTACAGCAATCCATTACTTTGCAAAGCACACAGTGAGGGTACAGCTCTAAATAAAGCCAAACTATTCCCTGCTGTGTGGTGCTGAATATGTCAAAAGAAAAAAAAACAAAGGCAAAAATAAAAAAGAAGGGTGAGAGAATTCCACTACAAGCACAAAAATGTTTACTGTTGTTGCTGTTGCATAGCTCTGCACCCAACGTGAGACAATTCCTCTCTCATTAAGCCGTGATGAATGATAGACATGGCCAGCAGCTAAGATTGGTTCTTGGATCAAAGGTTGTGAGAAATGCCTCTCTACCACCAGGCAGGTGAGATCATTTCTTTTTCCCATTATACCAGTTTCTTCTCGCTGTTCCTGAGTAACACAGCATGATTTGATGGTTTCTGCCTCTAAACTATTGACGTATATTTGCTTTGAGAGGGGCCTCCTAAAGCGTGAAGAATGGGCCAGAGAGCTCCTAACTACTCACAAAGAGTGTGGCT
The DNA here is from genome assembly GCA_013400495.1 of Nicator chloris. Lineage (NCBI taxonomy): Eukaryota > Metazoa > Chordata > Aves > Passeriformes > Pycnonotidae > Nicator > Nicator chloris. The sequence continues at coordinate 194,126 of WAAE01016857.1, forward strand.
GTTAGGCTGGAGCCTTTGTGGTACTTAACTCTTTGCCAGGTGTTATAGAATTAAGGGACTCCAACTGGTCTTGTAGGATTTTCTTCAGGAGAAGCAAGAAAGCAGCTTTCCTGCATTCTCATTCCATCAGCTGCAGCCTCTCTTGAGCTCTAGATGTTCTTTATCTGTTTCCACCTCTTCAGAACTTGTGCTTGCACATTCCCAGGTGAAAAACCACCTGCAGCAGTACTGCCAAGTGTCCTTCAGAGAGGACAGCAACAGCTTCTTCATTGAAGGAGGCACTCAGGAGGGTTTGGTGGACTGATGCTAAGGAGAACAGGATTTTGTTTCTGGTGTTATTCCCAGTTGATTTTGACCATGAGCAAACTGTTCCTTCCCTGCACTACTCTCGGTCAATGCCTTGTTCACTGTGGCCCTGACTGCAGGTTTCCTCACATACCAGGTTTCTGTGTGCAATATTAAGCAGAACTATGTATTTTTGGAGGAATGAGGCCTGAAGACTGCGTAGGAATGTCTTTAAAATTAATCAGAAGAGATGTATGGAGGAAGCCACAGAACTGATCCCCTAATCACCTGTGCTTGTCCCCTCCCCTGCTGGTGGTGTCCAATCAGACAATTACAAGCACTAAGAATTTTAAGTTTTTCATTCTTAGCTGAAAACTTAAAAAGGAATAAAAGTCCTGCTTGTTACTAAAGTGCACAATGATGAGATTTTCCCTTTTTTTGAGACAAGGAAATAGAGAGAGTTATGCAAATCTGTGTTTGTAAACTTTGGATGCTTGACCTGGACATGTTAGCAAGGATTGCTTGCAAGTGACAAAATAGATCTGGAGGTGAAAGGGCAAATTCTAAACCTAACATTATTTGAAGAAAACAACAATTCAGTTAAAAAATACCTTGCAATCCCTTGGAGAGGAATGTGAGTTGCAGAAGTTGGGTCTGGATCTCAGACTCTCCAAGAGTTCCAGGATATTTATTCCTGTCGAGAATTTTGGCTTGGACTGTTGGCGGGAAGAGTCAGCCATGAATTTTGGATCTAACTTCAGATCTTATACTATCATAAGTTCCAAAGAACTGGATGTTCTCATCTAGGAATTCTTTTTTTTTCTTTCTTTAAAAAGTGATTCACTCAGCATGACTAAGGCCATGTCTACATGGATGGACCAACAACTCCTTCCCACTCATCCCACCAGCCAGCTCTTCTCCAGGGGTCATGTATGGCCACCTTGGCAGGGTGCTGCATGTGGGTTAGTAGAAGTATTATCAAACAGACAGATGCCTCAAGTAAATGCTGTGACGTGAAGAACAGCATTTGCCTCCTTTTAGATCTGACCTTAATATTCAGAAAAGAGAGAATTTTCTTTTAGGCATCTAACAAGAAAAAAAAATTAATTTGAAATATATGTATGTATGTATACATGTTCTCAGATACATAGAAAAAAATCTCTTTGATATACCTTTTGACTCTGATCCTATAATATTTCTGTCCATTTGAATGGATTCCTGCATGTAAGTGCTTTGCTGGGTCAGGGCCACTGCCAGGAGAGTGGAAAGTATTTCCTATATTATTCTAATTGCACAGCAGAAGGGGTTGTAATTAATATCTACATTGCATTCCAGCATATCCAACTTGAAATACAAACAAAGCTGTAGAGAAAGTGCCTATACGCTTTTTTTTTTTCAGAGTGCTTTACCTATCAGAAGTTTGGTAAGTCTCTTGTTTACACCAGAAAGGTCAGATTAAAAGATAGATGGAATGTGTATGCAGAAGACAGCATTGGCCATTATTGAAGCTTCACAGTTTCAAACAGAAACTTTTTAAGGGTAGAGGACCTATCACCTAAGAGAAAATAGATCTTGCAAAGAAACACATAAAGCTCTTAATCTCTAATTCCAGTGTGCACAAGGTAGACCAGAGGTGGTGACTGAGTGTCCTAAACTAAACAGCAAAATTCTCTGTGACTTGAAATAAACTCATTGCATTCTCCTATCCAGACATTTCAAAAGTATTTCATGTCCCAAAGCAATGCTTGTGAATCCTATCATAAGAACATATATTAAGGCACAAACATATAAGCAATTTTTAGTTATTTACAAAAGGAACTAGGTGGCTCAAATCCTGCTTCAAATGAGACCTAAACATTTGAAATTCCTCACAAGTCCCAAGCAGGCTGTGTATACACCAAGACTGTTCTTCCCTGGAGCTTTCTAAGGGCACTAAGCCTCAAATCTTGCTGGCTGCACAGATGTGGTCACCAACCATCACCAAACATTCTTGATTTAATGCATGAAGGCTGTCTCTTATTTTGCTAGAGGTACAAAGATATGACCAGGGCTGCAGCAAAGATGGTGGTGTGGAGTGATGGATTCTCTCTGTCAGTGTTTGTGGTGCTGATTTTTCTAGTAATTAAATTCTCATCCTCAGTGGGATGTTTTGGATGTTTCCCAAGGACTAGGTAAAGACTGGGAAAAGGAATGACTGGTGGTCAAGGGAAAAGATCTGGGCTTGTGGCCCCTGCTACAGACCTTGCCACTGCTCCTCCCTTGATGATTTAAGGAAAATGACACAGGATTGCCAGGAAGCCGGGCCTGGAGCCCAGCTGTGATTTCCTCCAGCTCAGAGCTCTTATGGTTAGGCTACAGTTAGATTTTTCCTTCCCCTCTGGCCAGCCTTGTGAGTCTGCCAGTCCTGGCTGTTCCGCAGCCCCAGGAGAGCAGTGAAGGCAGAGATCATCCCAGCATTGTTGGGCACTGATTGGGGTGGACAAGAGGGATCCATGCCCCTCCTGCTGAGCACAACTTAGAGCCCAGGCTGTTCCTCCTGGCTGGATGTGTTACTGCTGGGTAGTGGCACCCAGGGCTTAGGTGTCTTAGGAGAATTGGGCAATATCACCTCCATCCTTCCCCAGGATGAGGCAGCTACGATTCCAATGAAACAGCATAATAAACATCAAGCAGTGAAGCTTGGCCAGTGGCTTTCCACGCTCATATCAATGCTCATGGGCAGGAGCAGCCCATCTGGTTCATGTGTGCTCTTCATGCAGGAACAGCACAGGGAATGGATGAGGTGTCAGGGAAGAGCTGTGCAGATCCGGGAAGCTGTCATCCCAGATTAGGCTCACCTCTTCTATCACTCAAAATCAGGAAGCAGAGTCCCTCAACTCCCAGCTTCTCAGTGCCCCTGAACACCAGGGGAACTTGGTTTTCCCCTTTAATTCCCAAACAGGGCAATAGTGTCTGCCAGGTTGCATGAAAGGACAGAAGTTCTCAGAACTCAGCCTAAAACCAGTCAATCCAATGGTAATTATGCATCATCAAACTTCATGGTGAGAGAACATGAGGTCCTAATGGGCTTTTTAGCAAAGACATTTTATCTGCTAGATTCAGCATGTGGAGGTTCAATTTATTTTGAACAGAAAAATGCCCATGGCCCTTTCCTAAAATCAAGTAATGCAAAAATTTAGCAGAATACCAAGAAAAAAGGAAGTTTCTCCATGGATGGTGTTAGCCCAGACAAAATGAGATTTTTTTCAGGAAGACAATACTTAGCTGGATATACCAATAGTAGAGTAATAATGGGATTTTTAGTTTTGTTTTCATGAGCTGTTCTAAAGGTTTTCTGGCCTTAAAAACAAATAAAATTTGTTCTTGGGTTCTATAGCCATTTAAAGTTCAATGGCCTTATAAAATCGGGCAAATTCTGGTTGATTATGTTTAGATTTTAGGTGTCTGCCAGTGAAAACAGCCATTTGAAAACTGGTCTTACACAGACACAAACCTCAGTGCATTCCTAGATTGGAAGGTCATGATTTGTGCTGGGTGGGCAGGTAATACCTTCTAATACTCATTTCCATTCTAAATTGTAGCATATGCAAATATTTCCACATTTCCTGCACACCAGTATTTGAAAGTTATTTTTGAGTATTTCATCTAAGAAAATAGATTCTGAATTGTTTCAAAACAAAATTGCTATTTATAAATTTATTCGGTTCCTTTCACATTATTTTGTGACAACTCATTAGTTGTCGTGGTTTAGACCTGTCATATAATGGGGTCACAGCAGCATTATCAAAGTGTGTATTTTTATTCTTAGAGCCTGAGAAGCAGTTGTGATTTAATATTGATTGAGGCATCCTATTTAGCAGCCCATCCTCTCAGAGTTGTAATGAAATAGCTTTGTGCTTCGAACAAGGGGAAAAGATGAGATTTCTGTGTTCTCTCAGAACAGTGACTGTTTTCAGTTTCTTGGAAGAGATCTCTGAGTATCACAATAAGTGGTACACAAAAGGCATGTTTTTCTTAACCAATTGAAGTGCATAAATTGTGCTTCTCTCTTCTGAGTTTTCTGGTGGAGCCGTTCTGTTTTCCCCATAGAATTTGACCAGGACAGCCTAAGAATGGGAGATGGCTCACTCCAGTGCAAAGAAAAGGAAAAAATACTCAGGATATGCCCGTGTGGGTACCAGGCTCCATGCTGGAGGCATGGCTGGATTTTGGTATGGCTCTGCCCAACAATCTCACCACTGCAATTCAGCCAGCCCTGTTTAGACCACTCTATAAAAATATGTGGGGAACTTCTGAAGATTTCTGGAAATTCAGATCATTTAGCTGATGACCACCCTTCAATTATCAGGTCAAATGAGATCCTCATCTCCTCAAATCCTTCCTTTAATTCAAGGTTCATTCCTGTTTCACATGTGTAACTATGACTTTATATTTTTGGGAGAGGCAGAATTCCACCACTGAACTGAAATCCATCGAAGTCACGCCTCTGGGGCAAACATCTGGTTCCTGAAATTGGATCTGATTGTCAACCTGGACAACCATTTACTAGAGTGGGAGAGATGAGATGCAGAATTTGGGCTTGGCCAACATCAGGGTGGTTATTTTGGAGTTGATTAGCTCTGTTTGAGCGGAGTCCAGCTCTGATCCTCCCAAAGGCTCGGCATCCTGGAGTCCACGATTCTGCTTTGATTCTGCCTTAATTCACACACATCTTGAGGAATATTAACTCAAATAATACCATCACAGTTCCCATACTGGCCACGATCAGAAAGATAGTGAATTTGTGGACCATGTTTTGAATTTAAACAACTCCTTACCCAGTAGGTTTCCATATTATGCTGTAAGCTGCATGCATAACAACATACTCTGAGAACACTAAAAGTATATTGCTATTGAGAAAATACAGCATTTTTCAGGATTCACCCTTCCCCCTTTCCCATATATTTTTTAAAGGAACCAAAAGGAAAAGATTTTGCAGCAGAATGAAAATCAAGATTAAGTGTTTATCTTCATAATGCATATGGTTTAGGTAGCTCCAATGTGACCTTCCACTCAGATCTGACCTATGAAGAACACAGCTAAATTATGTATAATGGTTTTGTGATGAAATGCAATGCCAATTATGGGAGTGAGATGAGGCCATAAACATACTGCACATAAAAATCAGAGAAGGAACTTAAATCCCAGTCCCAGAACCAAAAGATTAGTGCTCTAACCACTGACTGTAGTCAAAGCTTCCTTCTGGAAATGAAGGTTACATTTCTTCTTGTATTCCTGCTGTGTGGTCAGGAGAGTAATTTAAATGCTTTCAATAATATGGAGGTTAGAGTTTTCATCCTTTTTCTTTAGGAAGTCTTCTACTTTTAGTGCAATATTTTTCAATCAAAATTCAGGCAATTTACTTGTAAGGCTAAAAATGGATAATGACTTTTCGGTCAATTGCTTTTGACTGTCAATATGAAGCCTGCATTACCATTCCACAATATCATTAAACAATCAATAGCAATTAGTGTCTAGTCAAGCCTGGTGTTTTAATCATTTAAATCAAAATGCCCATAATTGTTATTGTATGTAAATATTTGAAGATGTTTATAGTGGAGATGAATTTTACCCATCTTGCCAAGAGAACTAGGTTTACAGAGAGCAAAGGCAGGCTTTAAGCCTCATTTCTCCTCTTGCTGAAACTGGGACAAAAAGGTTTGGGACCTTTCCATATCAAGGGCCATATAAGTTTGTTTGTGAGTGACCACTGTGTGCTGGGGCTGCCAGAGCTTTGTTTTGCCTGATTTCACAGAGGCTCAGGAAACCCAGAGACTGCATAGTGCATTCAAGCCATGGGTTGAATTTATTCTCCGTGTCACAGATTAGTGCAGGCTTTTTGTACACAGGACAGTTCCTGGCTCACTGTGGATTATTTTGGGCTAAAATATCTCCTGGGCACCACACAAGGAACTGGGACTCAGGGCACTGGATCTGTGGTACCCAGCAGCTCAGCGTACTCAGGGGTATTTTCTGTAATCATTCTGCAGAACATGAGATAGGATTTCACATTTAGGGACATTTTGCTGATAGTGCTTTGTGCTTGTAGCTATGATCCTTAAGCAAATGACAGAGCAGCTCTCCCCAGGGCTGGCTTTACCCAGAGTTGTCTCAGCTGAGCACAGGGTGTTACATCCAGGGCTGCTATAGAACTCACCAAAATCAGGCTGAGAATGAATTTGTCCTGTTGAACAGACCAAGAATCTTTCCTAGTAACAGCATGTGAATTGCTTTTTAATGGGGTGGACTAAAGCCTCACAAAGCACAGTGGCAGGGGTCAGCTATGTGTCCCCCAACCTGTCACATCCATATTTATAAATCCACATTTGTTTGAACACTTCCAGGAATGGTGACACTACCACTTCTCCGAGCAGACTGTTCTAATGCTTTGCAACCTTGCAGCAAAGAAAATTTTTTCTAATACCCAATTTAAACCTCTCCTGCACAACTTGAGGCTCTTCTCTCTCACCTTATTGCTTGTTCCTTGGGAGAAGAGACTGATCCCCACCTGGCTACAGCCTCCTTCCAGGTAGTTGCAGAGTCATAAGGTCCCCCCTGAGCCTGCTCCAGGCTAAACAACTCCAGCTCCCTCAGCTGCTTCACATCAGACTTGTGCTCCTGACCCTTTGCCAGCTCCACTGCCCTTCTCTGGACTCACTCCAGTGCCTCAATGTCTCTGTTGTCATGAGTAGCCCAAAAATATGAGTAACAAGTTCATCCAGCCTGATCCACCACCCATTCTTCTACACAGAACAGCTCCCAGTGATGTAGGAACGATTTTCCATAGCCACACACCATTCAAGCTCATGGGTCCCATTTTGGAATCTGTATGGGAAACAACAGCAGGAGAAGGGGTTTGGAGTTGCATCATTAATAGTTTCAGACGATTAAGAAGCCATTTCAGTGATTAGGAAGTCATGAAAGAAGTCATTAAGAGGTATTAACTCAATAAAGAGAAGGTTGGAAGAAAGATACAAGAGTCATAATGTTCATGACTTGGATGTAACAGGTCACATCAAAAACTGCAGCATAGGATTAACAGGGTGATTTATATTCACAGGTTTTTGGGAAACACAGAATGGTCTGAATTCTGCTGCAAACTAACATGACCACCACAATCATAGAAGAGATAGGTAAGAAAATCAGGAAACACAAGAGAAAACAACACAGGAAAAGCATGGATCATCCCAGCCTATTGCTGGAGCAGCCATCCAACCAGAGCCGTTCCATGAAGGTGAATCAGGCTCCTGCCACAGGCAGTAACTCCATTTTCCAGTTAATACAAGGAATAGAGATTAACAAAATGCTGCAGGACCATTAAAAACAACCCCATGTCATGCACATCAGTTCGGAATATGGAAATACAGAATCTGTTTTTCTTTGGATGCAGGTCCCAGAAGCCTAAAGACTTCAAACCTGCTTCTTGGAATCCAAGCCACCACGAGCAGTTTATTGTCCTGGTTACTAATCCAGGCTCCAGCCTGGGAAAGGCTTGCAGATATGCTTAACAATAGGCTCAGGTAGTCCCAGTTAAGTCCACGTGGTCAGGGGGCGAAGTCCTTGCAGGATCAGGGCCTCAGACCTTCTGGACTTTGTGTCTGTGTCACAGCTCTACCTCTACCTCTACAAAGAACAGGAGGTTCTTTGTTCTTACCTGGGTAAATGATAAGGCAAAGCCCAGAAAACGATTTGCACACGTGTCCATAACACAAAAGTGTTCAGCTCCATGGTGGAGGAGTGGCAGAAGGACATTTTGTGCTTGACATTTCAGTTCAGTGGGGTCTCCATAGCTCAGATGTCCCTAATGTCACATGGACACTTTCTAGGAGGACTCTCTGCTGCAACCTGAGTGTCCCACTGTAAAACACAGCATTGTTGGGAGTAATTTACTCCTGGCTGCCTGAGAAACCCAGTTTTGTTCTTCTGGGATGTCTGAAAAAATTATTCTCTGTATAGTATGAATAACCAGTGACTACTTGGAAGCATAAAATTGCTGACCAGAAGGGAATCTCTGCACAGTTGGGATTCCCAGTTCTCCCATTACACACAATTCCTCCTGGCTTTGACAGCTCATGAACAATCTGGTTTCAAATGTCACTTTCTTCAGATTATTTTCTTGTGTAAACCATCAAACTGCAGCCTGAAATAGGTTCAGCAGAACCAATGCAAATTATCAAAGCCAGCCTCCTACACCCTCAAAGTGTTAAGAGCAGAGCCTGCCTTTGGAATCTGAGCCCAATTTCCAAAATACCACACCAAAGGAAGATGCAGAACCAGGATACAATGCCCCCAAAGAGAGAGATTCAGAAAAAAATGCAGAAAAAGCCATTTTACATTTCAATAACAGGTTTTGTGTTCAAAACACCTCTCAGAAGCTTCACATAGCTGCAATTAGGACTTTTATCCATTGAATAGCATGATTATATTATATTTAGTGACTAAACTAACAGTAGCATTCATGAGACTCCTGGACCAAAGAGAAAAGAAGACCTGGTTAAAATGTTCCACCTCCCAGTGCTGCTAACACTTTTGTCTCTTTATTTTTGCTCCCTCCTTCCGCATTCCTTTCCTTCTATCTCTCTGCAGCACGTGTAATTTCTCTTTACAATTTTGGCATCTGGGGCTATCAGAAATGAGCCTGAAAGTCTGTTGAATATCTCCCAGAATTAGTTTCCTTGTAGACATTTCAGCTAAAATTTTTCATCTGGTTCCAGTCAGCATCCAGGTTTTTTAAAAGACAAGCCAGCAGTACTGGACAATCAGTTCTCAAAGCTAAAGGCTCTCCAATGACATAGCAACAGAGGAAGAATTTTAATAGAACCCACAGGAATTTAGAGACTACATTTTTTTTGCTTATATCCTTTTTTGCCTCTCTTATTTTTTATTCTTTTATTTTCTTTGTTTGTTTGGGTTTTTTTTTTTTCTTTTTTTTTTTTTTTTTCCTCTGTGTGTGTGTGTGTGTGTAAAGACAGACAGGTTTTCCCTTGTGGTGAACTCAAGCAACAGGCAATTTCCATTCATCTCTTGAGTTCAGCTATTCAGACTAATGGCCTGGCTGCACATACATTGTTTGATTTTTCAGTGAAGTCACTGCCCAGCTTCAAGGCTGTCCATAAGGTTCCAGCAGTGCCATCACATTAAATTTTGGGACACCCTACCTTAAAAATCAGCAGTGCAGCAAGACTGACGTGTGCAGCCACAACCAATTTCCTGGGTCACTCCACTGAAGGGCTTTATCACTCCTACAAGAAAACTGCTCCCATGCAGAGTGATGTCAGGACCCTAAAGGAGCTGCTTCCACAGAAAACCGGGAGGAGGAGGAGGAGACACAAAGATCCCTTAAATCAGAGGGGGGAAAAAAGATGCAGTGAAAGATTTTCAACAATTTTCTAATATAAAACAGCTCTGCAAAATGAGAAAAGTGGCTGTGGGAAGCAGTCAGAAATCTGCTCTTTATCCCATCTCAGCACTGCTAAATGGTGAGAAACTTGGCAGAGGGCCCACACTTTTACTTATCTTCTAAGTCTAAAATCATGCTGCTTTATTCTCCCTCCTTATTTCTGTGCTAGGCGTTGTGCATAGAAGGGAAAACACTGCCTTAGGTTTGAATTCAGCAGTAGAGACTGTGGCATTTGGGTATTTTATTCTATCAAAATGAGCTTTTCTTCCAAGGTGAAGTGTACAATGTAACATTACTTAATTGCCCACACCGCTTGGTGGATGCTGACATGCATTGTAGAAATGTTAACTGTTTTACATTTCAATGCATTCCCGCTCCCAGTCCTGCTACTCCGCTGCTTTGCGGGGATGAATCTGGCCAGCTGCCAGATAGGAAGCTTATTTTTCTCTGGTGATCATAACTCTGGCTGGTTGTAGCAAATAACGTAACTGGCGGTGTTAGGAGGTTTATACAGGGAGCCCTGCTGTGCTGCCTTAATTGGGATCACTCTGCTAGCGATGGAGTAAAAAGGCATTAAGTTAAGATAAATGAACTGCTTATTGGAAACTACGAACGTCTCCCCGCATCAAGTTCACAGACAGGGAGAGCGAATGCGGCTCCTCTCCCTTTTCTCCTTCCATTATCGCAGCCCCCGGCCGCGCGTTCCTCTCCTCCAGCCCGGCAATGGGGCTTTGCAGCCCCGGCCGAGATTACAGGCCTTTGTCCGCCCTAAAGACCGGATGGCATCCTGGGGCTGACTCAATTTTCCCTTGTTCTCCGTGCCCTGCAGTGCTGATGGAGTCAAACCGCGGGGACTTTTCTCTGGGCTGGAGTCTCGTACACACATCTGGCCTCTGGTTCCTTTATAACCCTGCTCTCCGCAGAGCCTCCCCACTGCATTGCGTGGGACTCAGAACACGAGGCACAGGCCCACGGGAGGAAGGCAATAAACATTTACATTGTGTGGCTCTGGGGGCAATGAGACACCGTGTCAGCCTCGAGGTTCCTGCAGCCAAGACCAAATCTTGTCCCTCTATTGTGAGGATGCTGACTTCAGAGACATGCAACACACACCCCATAAATCCTTCTTGTTGTCCTCCCATTGTCTTCTTAGGTCCAGGCAAATTGATTCCAGGGATCTGTTCAATTTTCAGGGGGAACTTAGGAAAGACACATTTACACAATCCTACGGAGACCAAAATTTCACATCAGTGCATTTGTCCAGCAACCAGTGCCCACAAGAGATGCTGAGAGCTCTGAGAAGGACTAGCTGAGCTGCACTGTGTAAAGAGACAGGCTCTACCTGCAGTAATGCAATGAGTCAATGTCTCCAAATGGTCAGAATTAGGTTTAAAAAAAATAAATTGAAGAATCTTCTAGATGCTGATTTAACCTGGGTAAATTCTGTTTAAGCAATGTCCAACAGGTCCCTCTCACCCTTCCATCAAGCTGAACTAGAGCTGCACTTGACAGAACCCATGCCAACACAGGAGGTGGCATCAGAAACCTTGACTCATCACCCATGCAGATCTCCCCCTGGAGCTGGGAAACAATGAGATTAGGAAACCCTGCTGACATTACTCTTGCAGCAGCACACTGCTTTGTCCTCAGATATGTACCATCAGGACTAAAGGATAGAAGACCTGATTTAGTTTATTTGGGTCTGATCACAAATTCCTTGTGCTTCTGTGAATTAAGCATTTTGGACAGAGTTTTCTCTTTTTGGTGGTGAAACAAGTTCAAACAATGCAAGGACTTTGTGGGCTCTTCTTCGAGGAGCTGAATTCTCTTTCCCTCTTCACTTGTCTAGAAAGGATGCCCTGAATTGCTTCAAACTCAAATTCTCTCAGAGCTTGCAACTAAAACTGTCTTTCAGGTGCATAAACTAGGCCAGCGAAATCACATCTCAAGAATACAGATGTAAATCCTCCACCCTGTTTCTCACAGGAATTTGTTCCCCTCTGTAGGAACATCAGCTCTGAAGAAAGGTCCAGCACCAGAAGGCTTCCCTACAAGTGACCATGCTTCTTTCACCTCCATGGAACAAACACCCTCTGCAGAGCTAGACCTCGGCAGAAGATTTCCTCAGCCTGAATCTTCACCCAGCTGAATGCAGGAGAGATTCCAGTGATTTTCCTAGGACCAAGATTTGAGAAGAAGCTAAAGACTCAGCCAATGTTTTTGGAGGGCAAACTGCGTGTAGCAGAGTGTACAAATCACCCACTGCTGTACCAATAGCTCAGTGCTTTCCAGGCTGGCTCTGCTAGTCATACTTCAATAGGAAATGAACTCATTCTTCATGCAAGACAAAGGTCTGACATTATCCTTCAGTTTTAAAAATACTTAGAGGGCATTCAAGAGAGTGGTTTAAATCATGGTAAGTATTCTCTTTCACCTTCTAAGTGTAATATTTTGGTGTGTGCTCTAGGTTCAAGGAGGATAACTGAAACCTGGGTGATCCAGCCCCCATCCAGCTTCCTCTGCCTCATTTCCTGGAGGCCAGGGTAGAGATCACTCCATTCAAAAGCTCCCACAACCATAAACTGGTGTTTCATTCATGCTATTGTCCTTTGAGACTTGATGGCAATTCAGCAATAGCTTGTTTACAACCTGACCTACCAGCAATCTGACTGATTTGATGAGTGCTGCTCCTCCTCATATAAATACCTGCAGCTCACTGCTGCTCCACCTTCCAGAGCTCATCATCAATGTCCTCCTTGCTCACAGGATTTGGATATAACATCAAGTTTGACCCCATCATAGCCAAGAAGTCTGCAAGGGTTTGGTCAAGTTATGTCGATCCACAAACATTGTGTAGAGCTGCCCATGGGCTCAGCCCACCTCAAGCTGTGTCTAAAGACCCTTAAAGGAGGAATTCCCTGGATTTGGCCATGCTGAGCTGGTGAAATGAAGTCTTGCAAAAACAGGGTCTTGAGACAAAAAGACAAGCTGCTTGCATTTTAGAGCTTTTTAAGTAGATGGGGATGCCTGTTCATTGCCTCCACTGCATTTAGAGAAGCAGGATTTTGTTGACATTCATTGGTGAATTGATGAAATTATACCAATTTAGTACCTGGCCCACCTTGCTGCTTCCTCATCCTGAGAAAAACAACCTTACAAAGCCAAAATAATGACCTCCCATGAGGGCAGCAGTTGTATTTCCTTCTTTTAGCTGGTTTTTGCACTTGGACACTGTGGCAGAGGATGAGATTGTGAATGAAGATTTTTTTTCCTCCTCTTTTTTCGCTGAAGAAATCAGCTCCCATATCCACAGTGGGTTTGGGTGGGCTGTCTGCCCTCTAGCACCCACAGCAGGGTCCAGATACCCTCCAGTGCCACTGCCCTGGGATTCCCACTGCCATGGGAATCACAGTGCCACGGCAGGAAAAAGCTGAACTCCATCCTCCAGCCCAGGAGAGAGACCTGGAGCCCCTGGGAGATGCTCCCAGTCTCATCCACCTTCTGCAAGGGGTGATGTAGAGCTGGAAGGGGTCGTGGTGGTGCTGCCATGAGCAGCACAGTGGGGAGCAGGAGGGCAGGGAAGAAGACCTGCATGTCACCATCGTCTTCATCCACTCGGATGACAGGGTGACAAACTGCACAGTGACATTCCCCTGCACTGTCTTGACAACCCATCAGCAAGCTGCAAACAGCAGCGTGTGGCATGATGAGGGGCCTGGCATAAGGGCTTAGGCAAAAGTGCAGGTAGGCTGGAGGAAAGCCAGCAGTTCACATGTAAACATGACCAGGGTGTTATGTCCACAAGGCTCAGAGATCTCCATTCTGGCCAAATAAGAGATGCTAATTTTTTTTGCTTTTCCAGGAGAGTAATGTCACAGGAATATTTATCCAGCATGCATCAGCACCCTCAGTGCAATGTCTGTGAGAGAACTCTTACCCATCCACACAATCCCTCAGCCCTCCCCTATTTGCTCTCCACCTCCCACAGCCCTGTGCATGGCATGGTGCCCTGCTATGTGTGATCCCATAGATCCCACCATGGTCTGCATCCCTCACATCCCCCCAGAAGCCCCCCCACCCACATACCCAACAGTGTAACACCACAGCCTTCCTCCTCCTTGAGCCACATACTGCTCCACAAACCTCATCCACCAGGCCTGGACTGGGATTCACCAGGAGGGAGGGATGCTCAGCTGCTCCCTCCCCACGGATACCTTCAAGCTGCCTCTGCTTGGGCTCATCCTACCACAGCTTCTAATCCCTGCCACTCAGCTGGGACCAAGCTGACTGGCCCAGTCATCCCACCTATGGGGTTTCTTGAAGGCATCATATTGTAGATTCATGCCACGAGTTTGGGAACCTACTTCCACCAGCAGGGAGATATAATAGTGCTTCAGGGAGGACATACTTTCAGTTTATGAGGATCTAGAGACACTGACATTTCCCCAACAGAGAGAAGTAATAGATAGTGAGGAAGGCTTAGGGAAGAGATTTGTTGCACCAAATCCCATGTACTTCTGGCATGGGAATGGAGTACTTGTGGCCTTTCCACAAGCCACAAGCCACAATTCCATTTCATACAGCTCATGAACACAAGGTTTCTTGGCATTAATAGGGACAGATGTTCATTTCTGGTCTATCAAAGCAAGTCTGAAAGACTGATTCAGCCCTTGGAAAAGTTTTCTAATTCCTGCTTGAAAACACTGAATAAAAAGCACCTGCCCTGCCCAAAACACTTCACCCCATGTTACCAGTAAATCCTTCCAGACCAGACATCAGCTCCAGCCTGCATCTCTGTGTGATTTTCTCTCTACACAGTACTGCTCCAGAGATGCTTCTGTGGAGCTGCTGTCCTCGTGCCTCTCCACTGAGATTTGATCTAGTTGTTTATCGAGTTTTGTACAGTGTTTGCTATTTAAGGAATTCACAAGATTGAGGTGAACACTTCCAGCCTAGCTGTGCTTTGAGTTACCAGGACAATCCTTTAACATGTCCCAGGCTCCATGGGGCTATTTGCCAATTTAAAGGGTTCTAGTGGGCTCCTGTTAACCTCCCTGCGTATTAAAGTGAAGTAATTTTTATCCTTAGTTCCTAAATTTCCACAGAAGTTCTTCAGTCATGCCCAGAGCCAGGCAACCTGCTGGCTGCAAGCAGTCTCAGAAAGTCAGCTTCTTTTCCTGTTTTTGACTTTGCCACTAATAGATGCTGATCTTCCCCAAATCTGCACCTACTCACACTTAATTAGCTCAGCTGGTTTATACAAACCTATGCTGACATCAGGATTGCTCACACGCTGATTATCACAGCTATGAATAAGAGGATCCTGGCTCTTCATCTGCTCTTCATGCTGCTAGGACCATGCACCTCATCCCATCCTTTAACTCCATAAACTGAGAGTCACAGAATTGTAGAATGATTTGGGTTGGAAGAGACCTTAAAGGTCGCTCAGTTTCAACCCCCCTGCCATGGTCAGGGACACCTCCCAGCAGACCAAGTTGCTCAGAGCAATCCAAATCCAAACCCACTGCTGTCATGTGCTGACAGCAATGGCTCTATGTTTATTTTTTGAGAGCTCCCCCATATAGCCCCTGAATTTCACCTTAAAATTATATGGTGAAGACATTCCATGGATTGCCACCCAAACTAGTCTATTTTTTGCTGCTGTTCCTTTTCCTTTGGAGTCCCCAGGGATGTGGGATTTCACACGGAGGACACACAGGTATCCCTCAGTCCCATAAAGGGAATTTCTTGGCCATACCTTTATATGACTGCTATGATCCAGCAAGGATGAGGAGACACCTAAATTTTGCCCACACAAGGGCTCATGCCTGCTCACATAATGAAGGAAAAAGAAGATCAGGAAGGGAGCACAGGCACTGATCAGGTCCATTTGGGGCCAACCTCGAAAGGGCTTCAGCGGTCCATTCAGTTTCCTTCTACTTTTTCAAGCGAGCCAATTTTCCTACATACTTCTGTAGCTTCATTTCTCAATCCATTCTAAGCAACATCCATGACAGCAGTGAAGACAGGCTGAGGAAATACCCAACACAACTGTCACCAAAGTGGCAGTTTGCTCCGTGCAGTGACAGGCAGGCGTCCTGTCCGTGACGAGAGGCGAAGCAGATCTGCTACACAGCAGGACACGGGCACGTACACAGGTTCATGGCGAGGGCTGGGTGCATTTTGGCCACCCTTAGGGGGTTCTCCAGCATTTTTGGGATCTCACGTGGTAGACTTCCAGAGTCACCCACACAGTCCACAGCTTTCCCAAGGAATAAGAACTTATGGGACAAGGGAAAGGGAGATGAGCTGGCCAAGCTTGCCCATGGGCCACGGCACGAGCAACACCGAGCTCTGGAAAAAACAAGTTCTAGAGCATCAGTGTTTTTGTGTGAGTGATGGGATGGCAGTCTCATGGATACTTCCAGCCCTGCCTTCTTGCACATCCAGCTGCAATCAGTATGTCACAAGAATCCGTAGACAGTCAAAAAAATTACAAAAACATGGTGTGGTTTTTTTTTCCTTTCTACGAGCCACCTGCTCCCAGTCAATGTGGAGCACAACCCTTTGTGCAGAAAATCCAATAGACAAAACTGTAAAGCATCTGTCCTGCAACTGGATCCTAGCCCATGGCAAAGAGTGAATCTGAGCCATGGCAAACAGCTGGGAATAGCATTTAATTCTTGCACTGTGCCTCACAGCCTGCACACAGCTTCCAATCAAAATCAAAAAAGATAGGGGGAAAGAGAAAGGTAAAGGAAGCATGAGAGGCTCAGTAGGTAAAAGGGGAAAATGGAGTTTGCCACAGTTTTATCATGACCACATACTACAGGTGAGCAGTCCAAGTCTGCTCTTATTAAATTAAAATGCAAAATTTCTGGGGGGTTTTATTTGATTAGGAGAAAAAAACCCCATAGGTCAACTTCACCTACATGATAAAGCATCATCCTCAGCAGACAGAAAGCCTTGACTTAGTCTTTCAATCAGAAGAGCTTTGAGTCCTTGTAGGCCAGGAGCTAAGCTTACAGCATTCAGGGCTAGATTTAGGGAGTTGCCATGTCAACACACCTCCACTGTTAGCAAGAACACCTCAGAGACTGGGATGTGAACTAGAAGCCCTATTTTTAAGTCTCCATATTCAAATTCAGCACAACACAAACCTCGGACTAAATTTCCCCTGTAACTGGAGAAATGCTGTCCGCTTCACCCAAGGTGAAATTTGTTCCACAGCCCCATGACCACCTCGGGCCAATAAAGTAAAAAAAAATGTCCTTTCTGCTGAGCGGTGGCTGGAACATCCTTCTTCCTTAGAAGAATATCAGCCCATGGAAAAGTAAATTCACTCAGATATAACATTTCCAAGGGGGTGATTCTTCTCTCTCTCACTCAAAATGAGGGGAAGCTCTTTGCCAGTATGTAATTTCTTTCCTAATCACATTGCAGTGTCACATACCAGTGAGCTAAGGGCTCCCACTGCAGCGTTATTCTCCAGCATATGTGACTTTGTATAACATGTGCTTCACTCGGCAGTCATCAGCAGCAGAGAGCAGGAGCATACTTCTTCCTCTATGACATTATTAGGCATTGAGAGCACTACATAGCAGTGCATTTCAGCTTCTTTATTTTCTCCCAGTAAAAGCAGCTTGGCCACCTGGTGTGCTGCACACACAGTTAAATTCCAAATGTAATGTATTTTGTAGCGAAAGAGATTAGAAAGCTGCTGTAATGAATCTCATTACCAGAGTCTTTATATCCTCATCTAGTTGGAAACAGAGATCATCCAGATCTAGGTACTGTATATATTTAAAAGAATATCATCTACCCCTCAACCCTGTCATTACGAGACAAATTGTTTCCTTTGGCCTGATGTTCCAGTCATGTTTTTCTGTCTTAAAATATGTTAGCAGCCAGATTTTCCCTGACAACTGAAGGCCATATTTCTAAATGCTCAGCACCCACAACTGGGCTAGATTGTTTTACAAGTGTTTGATTCTCATTCAGACACCTAAAATAAGAGCCAGATTTTCAGCTACGCTCAAAAGCCTCCAAGATCTTCCAAAAATCTGGACCTAGAGTTACTCCAGTAACTTGCCAAATTAGTGGAAATTAAAGTAGACAGCAGCTCATCATGTTACTCTCTGCAATGATAAACAAGCAATTTTGCTGTTGTGTCCATTTCAAAGCCCCATCCCCCCTTTTAAAGGCAGTTATTTGCTGGTCTTATTTGAGGACAACATTTACAACTGTGATTTCTGTGTTAAAAAAATCCAGATTTTCATATCACTCTTCATATGTTCTCAGAAGAAGAGAAAGATGCAATTTAAGCTATATTTGATCAACATTTCTAAGGTAATTTATGTACATACAGAGGGATATGGCCAGGAAACTTCAACCCAGACAATGAATATTGGTGACATAACTTCAGCTGGTGCATTAGAGGGCTGAGCCCACTGCATCTTTGAAAGCTGAATGCACACATCCTCCCTTGGACCACACCTGGGTTATGGCAGACAGGCCTCTCTCTTCCTGACTTTCAAGTATATGACTGCTCAAATATGTGTAATTACATCACTTTTTCAAGCTCTAAGTGCTTCATAAGACTGCAACTGAAACGCAAAGACCACCCCTTCTTTTCCATCCCATCCCTGTGCTCTTCCCTGACCTTGCACTTCAAGAATAGATGTGGGCCAAAACCAGTTATCCTCTTGAAATGTTTCCAAGACTCCAAGAATTTTCATATGAGCCTGACAGAAAGCCTCCAGACTGAAAATTATGGAGAGATTCAATCACCAAGGAGTAGTTGTGCAGAATTCTTTAACCAGCTCCAGCTAGAGTGGGGATTGCTCTGAGCTAAGCCTCAAATTCTGCCAGAGCTGCTTCTCTTCTGCACAAGTAACTTAATGTTTATGAGGCAAGCAAATAAGATTTACTAGCTATCATCTGGGTGGTTGTAATAAACAGAACATTTCAGTTTCAGTGAGACACATTCCCTTCTACTCCTTCCTTGGATGAACCTTCACATTTGCTGATTTATAAGCATTGAGATTTTAGATCAGCCAACTTCTGACTCCTGCTTCTATTTATCTATTTATTTACATAAACTTGTCTGATATGACTGTTCTTGCATGTGCTGTACCACATCTCAATACAGATTAACTCCTTCATCTATTCCAAATACTGCAGTGTAAATACACAAAATACAGCAGAGCATTTGAACTTATCCTCAGTGGATCTTCTGACTGGATGGGAACACATTGCATATATCCTTTGCAAGCAAGTTCTGCTCATTCTAGAGGTAGGTAATATACTTCAGGGTGAAAATATAGCAGACTGGGATGATAAAACTTGTCCTATAATCAAAACTCTGAAAAAAGACCTGGTTTTAGCTCCCTGATCTGATGATACAGATTTTCTGTATGACCTTGGGCCAATTGTTTAATGTAAATTCTTCTGATGAAGATAAAGTCACCTCTTTCCTCCCACTCTGTCTGATGGCATGATGTGGTCTCTTCCTATTTGTTACAATGCCAAAAAATTAAATTTAGGACTTCAGCTCCACAGCATTTAATAACAAAAGTATTTCAAGGAGAGCAGAGAAAAGGAGCCAGCCAAATGTGCATGCACCATTAAGAAAATCTCAGTCATTTCAGGTGACAGATTCAGTGCCAAACAGTAACAATACTCACGTGCATATTCTAAAGAGCTTTCAGGTTTCCTCAATAGCCTGTTCTACCAAGACTGGCTCTGAAGCACCACCCTGCAAACCCTGAGGGCAAACATATGCTTTGCAGATTGTTTAGAGACTAGCAAATAGGGAGGAGATCTGCTGGAAGATGCAGGGAGAAAGCCAGGCGAGTGAAAACGTCATCACTTACAGATAAACACAGAGTCCATTTTATTTTTGAATCCATGAGGTTTGGTAGGCACAAGTTCCCCATCCCTGCTTCTATCCTTCATCTCTTGCTCCAGTCTATCAGCACTGTTAGTCAGCATATCTGGATGTGAAGGACTCCCCATCTGAATGGGCCGTTCATCTTGTGACACTGCGCGGGCAGAGCATGTGAAATGCCGAGAGATTACACACTGCCAGAGTGAGAGATTCCTTGATGCAATTACAGCCTGGAGAACACATAAATCCCGGATTTAAATGGCTCCGTCCAAAGAGCCACCACACAGGGCCCCCTCCACCAACGGGATGGGCTCTGCATCCCTGAAAGCAGCTCCAAATCTGATGGAGAAGATGGTGTTTGAACCATGGAGATGGAGGTTTCCAGGGTGCAGCCTTTCCTAACGGGCTGTGGTTGAGGAGACAGTGATGGGTTGTTCTGACAGGTGAGGTAGACCTGGTGAAACAGCCCAAGGAAGCAGAGAGAGGAGCAGAGGCGAGATGAAACAGCAGTATCTGAATAAAAACGATGTCAGGGAGGCGGTCATGCTGATATAATATCAGCAATGAGAGGGAGAATGTAAGAAAAAGTACATGGTAAATTAAGCACCAAGGCTGTTAAAGGTCCAGTTATTTTCCAGCCAGTTGCCTTCTGATTGTTCGTTAAAGTACAATATCCAGCCCTGAAAAACAGCCAGAGAAAGTTCACTCATTTTTCCTGTTGGCAAGTGGTCACAGGATCTGGAGACAATCTGCCTCCCCGGATCTTGACTCACTGCGGTGGTGCTTTGGCCATTAATATTCATATAGAAGCTAATGATGCAGAATTGGGTGTTTGCATTTGTCCTTCCCGGTGTTTCCTACACTTGAATGTGGGCAGCACTCCCATTTTTCACGGGACAGGCACAGAACTCGGTACTGTGCTCAAGCCCTCCCAGAGACAAGATGGGAACTCCTATTTTCCATTAAAAAACAAACCACACAAAGTCATGCATTCCTCAGAGCTGAGGACTGAAGCATGACCTCCACGTCAAAAACACTAGAGGACAAGGGAGAAGAATTGATTTCTGTTTGGTAGAAATCTTATGATTTTTAAGCCAGACTCCTGATTGTGGCAGCGCTGAGCGTGATGTTTTTAGCAATTTCTGAGTCATCAATCCTGGCTCTCCCGGCAGGAGAGGAAAGGGAATGCACAAGCAGCAGTGTCCTAAAACCATGTTTTCAGAAAAATGAGAGAAAAAAGAGGGCCTGTGGTGGCTTAGGGGAATGGCCATAAAAGCAGCCATCTCTTCCTCAGTGCTCAACTCCTTCAGTGCCCGAGGAGGCACCCTTGGCTTCAGCCCCAGGATTAGCAGGGTATCGACTCCCCAGCACTCACCCTGCCATGGGCCTGTAGACAGGGAGATGTCCACTACCGCGGGCTCAGCAGGGCACCGCTGAGTCCCTCGTGCTGCCCACATCTGGCACCAGGGACGGCCACTCAAAACCCTGCCAGGCTGAGTGTGACCCGGGGCCTTATGGGGACGGCTAAAATCCCTGACTCCACTCCCACCATCAGCAAACTTGTGCCCGTAGCAAAATTGACATTCCTAAACACGCCAAACTCCTGCGACTCCCGCCTTGCTCCGTAGGTGCTGCCAGTGGCTACACCCGACGTGCAAAAGGTGCAGAGGCTTCGCAGCCCCATGACCAGAGAGGTGCTGAGGGTGCAGGATGCTCCCCGTGCAGGACGGGGGTCTGTGTCAGCACCCATAGCTGGGCTCCCTGCTGGAAGGGACCTGCCGTGGCTGCAGACATAAGCCTTCCCCTTTTCGTGCCACCACTGAAGGGCTGTGACATCCTCCCACAGCCCCGTTCCCCGCCGCGGGAACGAAGTGACAGAAGCACCGCGGCTGAGCGCCGGCCCCGAGCGCCCGCATCCCGCCGCGTGGGCACAGCGAGACGGGCCCGCCGCCTCCCAGAACGTCTGCGCTTCCCCCTCCCTGCAGATATCGCTCCATCTCCGAGGACGCTGAGGGGGAGAAACAAACAGCTAGAGATGCAGGCTGGCTGAAGGTAGGCTGCCAGTGCCCCGTGCTAGCCTTGAAACGCGGGGCACCGCCGTCCCCGGTGGTGCCTGGCAGCGAGTCTCCGCCGCGTTCTGCCCCTGCTCGTCGCTCTCGCACGGGGCACTTTTGGGGCAGGGAGCTGCTCCCGGGTTGGCGTTGATTCATCTGCCGCGCAGCGTTGCGGGGCTGCGGTAGCTGGCAGGAAGCTCCCACACTGATTTTGTCAAGAGCGCCGGGCAATAATGGAACGACACCTCGCCATGTTTGCAAACAAACACTGCCTCCTTTCCTGTTTAACACCATCTGCCACCCAACCCTATTTCCCTGCCCCCATCCCTTCCCAAAAATGACAGCCAGAGACAACTCCAAAAAAGCAGCTGCTAAGCCAAACCGTGCTCTTTCGTGCTCAGTTTTGAGAGGTGCTGGCAAGGAGGCTGCGGTCCCACGCACAGCGCACACCTCGCTGCACGCTCACGGCTGAGCAGCCGACTGCGGTGGGGGTTTATTCATTTCTTTGCTGCAGACACAAACTAGTTCAGTATGGGTTTGCTCTTGGGCTCTTCCACTGCATGGCCTTCCTGGCCTCTCTGCTCTGTGGTAGGAGCTGGTGTGGACATGGGGATGGAAGGAAGAAGAGACTACACTCCGCATCTCCGTCAGCAGATCAGCTCAGCTTTTCCCTTCACGGGTCCTTGTATCCTTCTCTAAGAGCACTCGTTGGCTCCAAACCTGGGCTGATCGGGTTAAGGCACGTGTCTGGCACCCACGAAATCACAAACCCTTCCCCAGGGCTGCAGCTCCGACTGATGTGCCTCCAGGGAGCAGATAAAACTCTTCAGACTAGCCCAGCTTTTCTCATATGCTCTCCTTGAAACAACGAAAAGGCAGTAAAAGGAAATAACTTCATATAGCCGAGGAGCATGTTTACCCAAAAAGGATCAAGCTCCTCAGGGCTTCAACCAAGGCGGGAGGAAAAAATGATTCCTTGAGCAAAGAGACTGTTTGGTTGGTGAAAACCAAACACTGCTCACAGCACTGCAGGTGGGAACCTGCTGCCTTATTTATCACAGAGCTGCAGAAAAGAAGCAATGAGGGTGTTGCAATGAGGGTGTTGCAGAAAAGAGGCAATGAGGGTTAAGATATTAATACTTGTGTGACATCTATGCCCTCATTTCACTAACAACCAAGATGATTAACTAGAGTTCATATGCACTGCATTAAAAATCAGAGGTTCTTTCATGTCACTTGTTTCATACCTGTTCCCTATGGCACCTGTGTCTTCTCCTTCACATGGCAGAGACATGGCAGTGGAGACCACCATGAATATCCTTGTTCTGCAGGTGTATATGTCCCACAGTACAACTTTTTAAATCAAGAGATCAATCCTACATTCCTTGAGCATGCCAGTGATGCTGCGGAGGGTCAGAAGGAGAGAGTTCCTTGCAAGAAATCACCCTGATGGACTTCTCAGGTCCTCATCACCTTTGGAAATATTTTAGACAAAAAATACTTAATGCATTTGATATTATTCTTGGTCTCTGAGTGGCTGTAAAACAGTGTGCACTGGGCACAGAACATGTGTTGTGTCCAAGCTACCCATTCCTGTACTGGGGAAGGAGATTCCCTCTCTGGAGTGACTCCATGTCTGCAATACCAGTGGCTGGTGGAAGGAGGATATCTACATTATCCTTCACCTTACAGACTATTTCCTTTTTTGAGTGCACTGGCCAGTCTGCCTTTTTTCCATGGAAGAATCCTTTCAGTAGGCTATGATCTGCCAGAAAAATAAAGTACTTCCCATCTAGACAGTGATGAAGATGTTTTATTCACAGCACAACAACTTAGCTTTCTTTTATCAGCTAATTTAGTCTTTTCTGCCCTAGTCACTGACCTGAAGATGAAGCCATCTGTCCACCCTCCAGTAGCCTTCACGTTATGTACCAAAATGTCACAGGATGTGGCACTGATGATCTTTAAGACATTCCAAATGGAAAGCACTTGCCATGACCTCATGGCTTTTTAGATTTCTCATGATCCTCTCTGGCTCTTTCCCCTGGTACCAAGTCACCTCAGGTTTTCATGTGATGGATTCTAAAGGAATTTAAGTGTTTGAGAGCAACTACCATAATAGTTTTTTTGAACTATGTCTCATAAGTTAGTTGCCTCTGAGGTGGCCTATTTAAAGGCCACAAGTGAACAGCCATAAGGTAAATCCTCTCCCTGCCCAGCAGATACTCCAGGTACTACACTTTGGATCTTACAACACTTCTAGCTTTACAAGAGAACAGATACCTGGTTATGAAGTCATGCTGCCCCCAGTTGCTGAAAGAACTTCTCTTGCACTTGAGGCCACCACTACTCTTGCTGTAAAACACAGGCTCCCTTTCAGTGAAGTTTCATTTGCTCTTTGATGCTCTCTGAGGCTTCTCATTGCTTATTTTGTTCTGGTAATCAGATCCTCACTGTTCATCTATCCCTGTCTGCAGAGATTGCTGCTGTGCACCCACTGCCCTAAGCTTTCCAGCCCCTTGCCCTGCCCTGAAAGCCCATGTCCAAGGGACAGGATGCTCTTTTCCTCCAGAGACTTGATTCCATGTGACTTCATGCTCAGTTGCTGCAGAGGAAAACTTTTTTTTCCTGATTCAAACACAGGAGCTCGGAGTGCAATCCAGGCAGATAAGAACAACTGTGAATGATGCCCTCCTTCACCACCCCTCCTCAATCCTCCCTCCAAGGGCATGGGGAGCTAACCCTACCAACAGCTATTTTGGCATGAGCCCATCCTCTCCATAAATCCTTGTTGTTCTCCTTTCTATGTGTCCTAACCCTTTATATGCACCTGCATGTGATTTCACAGTGAAATAGTATATCTACAGGGTCTGTTTGACATTTCCCTTTTAATTCTTTCAAACAATATCTGTTTGACAGGTTTGGAGTTTGGCCTAGGTATTTAGGATGAATCCATATTTTATGTCTGCATTTGTATTTTAGAGAAACGAACCAGGAGTCTGTCACCAGAAGGAGTCCTCCAAAGCAAGGCCACAAATCAGTGTGGCACTCAGCAGTGGGTTGACCTCTTTTGCCCTTTGGGATATAAATTCATTGATGGGTGTTGGATGTGCTTCTGTGGAAACTGACAGGCAGTTCAACTCTACATTTATGACATAAAGTCCATCACTGCCTTTTAGAAAGCAGATATCTCTTGCATCTTCCTCCTCCTCAAAATAAAACCCTCCCCCTGCTCCCTTCCTTTACCTCTGGATGAAAAAGTGGATTTCACAGGCTGCTTTTGAAAGCTGCCATTGCTTTTTCTGTCTGCACATCCCATCTTGAGGCATAAATTACTCTGGGCTAGCTCACATGCAAATTTTGCTACAAAACAAGCTGCTCTTTCATTGAGTTTTTTCCATTTTATGGTTGGTCAGCTCAGTTGATTCGGATATTTATAAATACCCATCTTTCAGCCTTTCAGTTTCCTCCAGTGCTGCTGTTCTGGGCCAGGTGAAGTTCTTCTCCACCAGCAATCAGCGATGGTTTATGGCACTCGTAATGATGAAATTCCATCTGTCTCACAGCAGATCCCTCAGGAGGTTGCTAATCAAACAACATTCAATTAGCCCCTCCAGCTCTGCCACATATTCAGCTACATCATCTCCTCATCGCATGAAACTCAAAGGAGACAACCAAATTGCTTGGCTGTGGTGCACAACGCTCTGTTACATCTTCTTCAGCTTTCCCAAGCATTTATCTCTTCTTTTCTGAGGCTGTAACAAACTCCTCAAAGGTGAGGAGGTTTAATTGCTACAGAAATCAATTTTGCTTGGTGCCTGTTGGTTCTTATCTATAATCTGTTCTGAAAGAAAATAGCAGCCCTACTATCCACTATATTGCTTACAGCCCTCGTTTTCTTCCTTAAGGACTTCCACTTGTCCAAGAAGTTTTCAGTTCAAGTTTGTTTTGGTTTTTTTTTCTTACAAAGGTCTGCTCAGGCCACAGCAAACTCTTCACCCAAACTGGGAACCTGTTGCTTTGCTTAACCTGTTGCTTTGTTTTAACTGCTTTATGAACTTCTGCTCACAAAACCGGGGGAAATAGGACTGGATACCAAAAGCACCAAGCAGCTCTGCTTAAACCCTTTTATCTTCATTAACATAACCTTCACTGTTGTCTCCAGAGATCTATCACAGTGATTTTAGTAAGGAGACTCGGAAATGTGTGGAGGTAGAATTGAGTCCTTTAGCAACATTGGGGCAGAGCGACATCGATTTTGGGGAGCTACAGCCATCTGCCTGAGTAATGGACAGACGACATGTGTTATTTAGGATGTCAATTGAATGTCTTCTAGGGTCATTTGGTTTGAATTAGCAAAAAAGACATTCGTCTGAATTGCAGTAATTGATGAGGGCTGAAAAGCCACGATAAGATCTGGACTTAAAGGATATAACCTAGGCTCTTCCCCACAGCTGTGCTGGGTTTTAACAGGACTTTTTCAAGGCTGTTGTGTGAACACAATGGAGCCAACACAATGGAGAGACATGTCCATCCCACCCACCCATCCAGAAAAACCCTACAAAAAATTGGCTAGCAACAGACTTTGCATGCAAATTTTGAATAGAGTTTTTCCAAGCCTGGAGAAAAAGGTCAGATCATCCCCAGACACTTAGGGCTATCTTTTATTTTACATAAACCTGTTCACCCATCACTGGTCTCAGGAAATGACCTTCTATAACCTACATGCTGGGTTTGGTTTGGAAGCAATGTCCCTTGAAAGGAGCTTCACAAGCATCTTTCCTGTCTTGCATGAAGTAGCTGCAATGGTGTGGCTCCGGCTGGCAGCAGGACGTGGGCAAATTGGATTGCATGTCACAAAAAACACTTGATCTTCAGCAGGGGCTTGTGTTGCACATCATTATCAATAAGAGGAAATATGAGGAAATATTCAGGACTGTGTGCCTTGTCTAGACAGCACACAGCACAGACTGCTCCTAAAGGTTTGGAGGGTAGAGTGTGGTGTTGGAGTTCCTTTTTGGCACAGCCTCTGTTTTTAATGGCAGGCAAGGGTGGACAGATCTAATGAAGTGTGGAAGTGGGATCAGGCAGAGCAGGGCCCATCCTACTCCCCTGCAGAGGGTTTTAGTGCTCTTGGTCAGTCACATATTTTCTCTGTGGCCCAGGCTGCCATGGAAAACACAGACATGATATTTCCCTCCTCTGATGCCTTCCTTTCATGTTCAGCTTAAAGTACATCAGGCAATGGTCTACTTCTTACCTTGTTTTTGCTGTGCTGCCATCATTGCAGAGCCTTGTCTCACTTCAGCTGTCTAGACATGACCATAGTGCAAATATTAAGCAGCTCTGACAGCTGAAACCCCACTTCCATCTTATTTCCTTAGATGTCAGCAAATAATGTCATGGCATCAGAGGTGATACACCACGCCCCAACATAACAGAAGTGACACAACACGCTGAAACCAAGACATGACAAAAATTTCAGACATACACATATCCACTCCTGAACCTCTTTGCAGCTGGCAGGCAGAGACAGGAGTAGATCCTGCAAAGCACATCACACTTTGCAGGAGTTTCACCACTTCCAGCAGATGAGCCAGCCGAACCTGCAGCTTGGCCGGGTTTTGCCTTCATCATTAAACTGCTCTGAGGAAGAGAACAGCACTAGACATCAGGTTGTTAGACAGAAGGAAATATGAAGCTTTATTTCTAAGTCATAATTTCCAGCTGAGTCTTGTGTAGCTCACTAGGAAGGTAAGAGCCACTGTCACTTGACTTCCACTGTGAATTGAACAACAGTAGACTTTGCCACCACGCGAGAGGCTTAATGGCTGAGGGGGAATAGCAGGGCAGGTCTTACAGACCCTGGTGCATCCATACTGAGGTGGTGACAACTAATCTGCTCTTGGTGCTGCCAAGAGCTACACAAAAACAGACTCAGAGCTCAATAATTCCTCTTTCAAATCTGTCTTGCCCTTTGCCCAGGTCCTCTCTGGTGTGTGTGCATCCACAGGGGTGAGGAGCCAGGTTCTCAGCATCCCCACTTCTTCCCAGGCAGACTGTGCTGCTGCCAGCAATGCTATCCCCCCTGCTGCTGAGGCTATTTTTCTTCTGCAGATCAATAGAGAACTTCAGCTCTGTCTCATCCCAGCTGCACTAAACAAGTGGCACTTCAATAGCACAACGACAGCTTCCTAAAATACTCCAAGACAGATAGTCAGGGAAATCCCCGTGGATTAGACTGGAGTGGGACAGAGGAATGACACTCAGCCAACACACTAAACTTTCTTCAAGGCTGACCTGCCCCTGCCCCAGCCCCAGAAATGAGTTTTCCTCTGCCAGAGGGCTGTAGCCTTTGCCATGTGCAAGGTGCAAACAAGCAGTCAAGGCAGAATTTGGTTTCTTGTCACCTTAATCAGCACCTCAATAGCTGAAGGTAAGTGCTTGTGCATGCAGCAGGCAGGAAAGAAGTCTTTCAAACAGTCTTGCATCTAGAAACCCTCTGCCAAACACAGACTTTCTGTCACAGAGAGCTCCTCCTTGAAAAGAAATGTGCCCATGACCATTTTGGAGCAATCTGACCTTTTTCATGGAGATATATGCCTCCCTGTCAATGGCTCATAAATGGATGAACAGCTCAGCTCTTTTTAATAGAGTTAGGCACAGGGTAATAATAGACTCGTGCAGCTCTCTCTCTTTGCTTAATTCATCTTTCTACAAATCATTAACATTGTTGGAATAACTGCTATCATTAGCTTGGATTCCTCCTCGCAGCAGCTGACGGCAGCATTGCGGTGAACAGCTCGTGGGAATTGGGGTTTCCCACTCCTGTTTGCACAACAGACACTCAGGGCAGCGCCTTTCATTCTCCTGTCAAACGAGGAAAGGTGCTGAATAAAGCAGGCTGAACTCCTTTCCTCCTCCACCAAAGAGCAGATCCCAGGGATAAGAGGAGACAGAGCGTGGGCTTCAGCTGAGGCTCTCAGCACAGAGGTTGTAGCCCAAACCCAGCACAGGTAAAAGCCATGCAAGCCTCTCCTACACTTTCGAACCCATGCAAATTGCCCTGTGGTCTCCACACCCAAGCAAATGATGCCTTCCTGCTGCCACAGTTTCTGTGAGGATAGTGATCGACAACCAATAATGGTAAATTTTTTTTGCTTGCTCTTATTTTCAGAATTTCTGAGCCAAGACCCAAGTGCCTACAGGCTTCAGGGTACAGCATGGCCATGACAGTGATGTCCCTGTACAGCATCTATCAGGTTTAATGCCAGGTTGATATTCCTTTTGAAGTGTTGGCAGCTGCTGGAAGCTGAACAGAGCCTCGCTGCTGTGTGGCCTGGTGAATCCAGAGCTGGTCTGAGCTAAATTCACAGAGGGCATAGCCTGGTGCTGGATCAAAGCAGCCTGTTCCTGGCATTGCTCTGGGCAACCTGCCTGCCTACATGGTGGAGGGAGCTCTGCTTGTTACTGCTGCCAGCCACAGGGACATCATGGAGAAGGAAGATAAACCTCTGGGTGCATTTTTTGGCATGTGCTTTGGTTCATCAGCAAAACAACCCAAAGCCCAATCCTGTGGTTCATCAGTCCCCAAATTATTAAACAAGTCCACAGCAGTGGATGTGTCTCAGCCCTCAAGAGCTCTGGGCCTGATCCCGCGGTTGGAATCTGCACATGTATCTGATTAGCATTGTGGGATCATCCTTTAATTAAATTTACTGTGTTTGGTTTATGAGCACAGCGGTCTGGACTTGATGACAGCAGTACACAGGATGGGGTCCGTGGCTATTTATGCGTGTTGGGGCGCGACACACGCTCTCCCTTCATGTGCACAGCCCTCAATGATATCCCTGGGATTGCAGATGTGCAACCGAGATCAGCAATTGGCCTGGGCTCGGCAGCGTTGTGATCCTTCCAGTAATCTGAAATGGTCATTTCCTAGCAGTCTGTTTGTTTCTGTGTCAAGGGAAATAATCTAATTTGAGCGCTGTAAAATTTACAATTATTGTGCAACAATTTTAATGAGGCGGAGTGGAGGGGGGGAGATCAGGAGAACATTGGGATAAATTGACACGGTGTGAAGGTGAAAGCAAGGCAAAGCTTCTCCCCAGAAACCAAAGTCTACCACTCCCTTAACAGTGCTGCCATCTGCAATTAATGAAGGCTCACAAATGGACCCAGTCCTCCCATATACCACGAGCAGAGTTATGCAGAGATGAGAGCCCTGTAAAGCACATGGTTTAAAGGCATCCGCATCCTCACAAAGCAAGCCGAGCTGGAGTTTGCTGCTCTGACACAACTTTTCCAGTAAAGTGTCTGGGCCAGATTACGTGTACTATCAAACCTGTTCATACCACTGGGAGCCAAAATGTCCTGGGCCAGGTTTGTGCACATTATGTTCTCTCTTAAAAGATCTCTGTGGTGAGAAAGTTCCTCCCTGCATTCAGCCCGTTCCAGTATTATAAATTTTCAGTCCAGTGGTTCCAGTTTGGCGATGGTGCAGAACTGAGGCCATGTTCAGGTCTTTACTGGGATTGACCCAGAGAGCAGAACCCACCCAGCCAATAGCACCGACTGGCACAAGGCATAGTCCTTGAACAGGGGACTGTAGGGGCTTCCCTGGTAGCTGTGTAAATGAGTATCCTCCAGATATTGCTCACAGGGAAGGATCCAAGGACTGAGATAAGGTTTGACTCTGTGGTCATAATGTTCTACTCCGCTCGGTTCTTCATGTGCAAAAAGCCAGGCAGTCCTGTTGTATTTAGTTGAAGGAGAGAAACTGCTGTGGAGGTGGCAGCATGGCCCAAAAGGCCTGCTGTGCTCCTTTGGGGTGGAAAGCCAACCTGCAGATCCCTCTGGTATGGGGTAACACAACAGAGCCACCTCAGTGAATATTCCTTGTGACAGGCAGCTGGGATGAGAGGAGAATGGACTCCTGTGTCCTTGGCAAGATGAGAAAACCTCAGTGTCAGGGGGCTTGACTGGTTCTTCTCACTGCTGTTGTGTCCACTGAAAAGGCTGCAGGGGGGGTGACTTGCACCAGTGCCTCCCAGAGTTTTGAGGGAGCCAGTACTATGGAACGTGGTCCTATTTTCCTCTGAGAAGGAGTTTTGCTGGCTGTGTTTCCAAGAAATGAAGAGCTGTGCATTCTTTTCATCATTAAATCACAGTTACACATGATGTAAAGAAGATGAGCACCAACCAAGAGACCCCAGGGTAAGTTCTCTGGGTTTCATTGCTGTTGGCAGGATGGTGAAGGCGAGGATGGGGTTGCCTGCACAGGGTTTTGCATGGTTCTGCTCATGTTTTCCCCAGAACACTGTGCTCATACTCCTGGGAAGAGTCTTCTCTCTGTTCTGACATTGCTCATATCTTGTAAACAACTTGACCAAGTGCATCTTTCCCTAATCATGCAAGTCAGTCCCTCTCCACTGCCCAGGCTGTGTTCATGGTGGCCATTATCCAGTTCCTTCTGTCCCCCTGGTGTCAGACAAAAGGGGAACCACATCTCGACCACAGATGGGGTTCGTGTCTTGTTTGAAACACTCCCCAAGAGGACACGTCATGTTTCTCTCTGAGCCACTTTATTTCCATGAAAAAAGCTGCGCTCCAGCTAATGCACAGTGAGCCCTACAGGGAAGTTCTTCAGGAGGAGGTAAGAGCCAATAAGCAGAGTGGTTAATGAGCTTGTCACAGGCAGCACTGCATTGGGTTACCACTACCAGAGGTGGCTAGAGCCAAGCAAAGAGTCCTCTTCTCCAGCACCTTCAAGCCTCTCTCAGTGCCCGAGGGCCAGGAGCACTGAGAGCAGGCAGGACCAAAGGAAAAATCACATCTCATAAGCCAGAGGCAAGCTAGATCACTGAAATAGGTGTCCCTAATGCTCAGGGGCAGAAGTAGGAGAAAAACCCCAGGACATGTTATACCTCCCTCTGCAAGGTCAAGCATTCACCTTGGTGCTTGTGTGGTCTCTTCCAAAGCATCTGGAATGAAGAAAACGAGCCCCAAAGAAGAGGAAAATGGGGCTGTAAAAGATAAAAATCAGCTTTTGAGGTAGGAGGAGGTGGAGAACCAGGAACAGCTCCATTCCTCTTTTGTGCAGTCTAGGTTAAGGTAACGCTATTCCCTTAATAGTAACAGGTCGGCAAGGACTGTACAACTTTTAACAGATATCACATGGCTCACAGGATGAATTCAGAATTCTCCAGGAGGATGGTACTTGGCACCATGTGTAACTCAGCAGTGGCATTCTGCACCAAGGCAACGATGGCATCTTGACCAAGGCTGAGAGCTCGGAAGGATGCAGAAAGGGGAAAAGCCGTTTAAAGAGATCCCAGACTTTCCAGATGTGTCACAGACCTAATTAAGGCACAGAATTTAGAATTGACTGCAGCAGAAGGGGAGGACATCTGTCAGGGCACTTGGCAATGTCTAAACAAGGAAATTGTGTTGTGAATAGGGTAGGGGAAAGGTCATCTTCTGGCTGCCACAGGGCTCTTCAGCTGCCCCCTCCAATACCTGTGGTGGTGGCCACTGGCTGCTTTCCTAGGCTGGTAGAGCCTCTTTTCACCACCATTTCCCCATGGGCGTCAATGCATGATAAACCCCAATGATAAGACAGAAGACAGTGCACTGGGAGTGGGCACAAGGGGCCGTGAACCAGAGGCCAAGTGTCACTATGAAGAAGAAGTCTAGAAAGCAGATCTGGTCTATGAGTTCATGTTTTCATAACACTGTAGTGTAACAACACTGAGACAAATCATCTGTCAGCCCAAAGAAGTGCATGATGTTGAGATGAAATAGATATGGGAACAGGAGGCTCTTGACATTTGCCATATGCATTTTCACAAAGAAAACAAACACAAAAAGAAAGGAGAATACAAAATACAAAGCAATCATCTCACCAGCTCCAAGTACTGGGGGAAAATGAAAGGGAAAATTTCCACCCAAGCTACTTAGAGTGTGATAAAAATGCAA
This sequence comes from Nicator chloris, assembly GCA_013400495.1. Classification (NCBI taxonomy): domain Eukaryota; kingdom Metazoa; phylum Chordata; class Aves; order Passeriformes; family Pycnonotidae; genus Nicator; species Nicator chloris. The sequence goes on from WAAE01016857.1 coordinate 226,770, forward strand.
AATTCACACAAGGCTCTTTTTCCTCACTTCAAAACCCACGGGGTCTCTTGACCCAGGTCAGCATTCCCCTGCTTTACACACTCAACCTGATCATTCACCTGGTGGTTACAGCACCGGGATGAACTGTGAGAGCTTGCAGCACTCTGTGAGTAGATACACCATGTACCTTCATCTTTCCTCACTTGCTTCCCCTCAGATGTAAATATAGCCCAGGAAATAGCCACTGCTCAAGAGGTGTGAGGGGATAGATCCTGACCTTTTAATGTCACTAAAGTACAACGAGACTAAACCAAGGACCCCATCAGCACCACATTAATTTCAACACATTATTCTTTTCAATCTACTTCCCCACAGAAACGATAAGTCGTGGAAACATGTAAGAGACTGACTTGAGGCAAGGAACAAGGACAGGACAAATCACACTAATTTAATTTACTTGCTTAATTACATTTCATATCTCATTTATTTGAGATATACAGATGAGCAAAATTCATATGGACACAGATATTGAAAAGCCAAAAATAAAGCCACGAGCAGTTTCATCTTTGAGTTGTGCAGAAAATGAAAGTGAGAAAAGGAGAGAGAGAATGTGTTAGCTAGCAGATGCTGCAAGGGGACAGGGAATATACAGTTTGTTCTTTCTGTGATGTCTGTGACCTCATCTTTCCCTTTTCCACACTATTCCATAGTATTTTTGTCTTCTTGGTTCTATCGCTACATTTTCTCATTCTTGTTTTTGTTTTGCCCCAGAATCCAATCTTCTTTGAGACGATGTTTCCTGGGCCACATTCTTCTGGTATTCATTGAAATACTTCCAGTGGATGATGACCAAAGGAGGTTATAAATTACTTTGAGTTACTCCATCTACAACTCAAATCCATCAGAAGTAAAGTTCCTCTGACTTATACAAGAGATCCTAAGAAACAGTTCCAACAAGCAGGATTTCCTAATTTTAATTCCTGAAGTGAATGGTATAAAAACTCCCAGGGATCTGCCAGTTCTGTGCCACCCAGAGCTTCAAATCCTAATTTTATTGCTATGTTGTATTTTGAGAGCAGCTGGGAACAGTTGAGAATCTGGGCCTCTGTCTTCACACATCCAAATCTGTCTTTAAATCTCACTTCTTCAAATAATCTCTCCTTACTTTTTTCAGTGCTGAACAGTTCCAGGTGCCCCCATACTCTTCTCCAATGTCTGCTTATCATCTTAAGTGTTGTTCTTACTTTGGAAATGGACTAATCCCCATTTACAGCCACATAGAGCAATAAATTTGACCATAAAATTATGTTTTTCAACCTATCAGCCAGTGGCCAGATGTGAAGCTTCACAGATGTAGATTGGCACATTATTTCAGCTCCAATAAGTCCTGCGCTCTTGCAGAACCAGAAAATTGTCACCTGGAGGAGTCTCCAGAGCTAGTGACAGTTGAGAAAAGCCTGGATAAAGCACTGGCAGGTTCACCCAGGGTCATAAGCCTGGACAAGTAGAAAACTTCATGCCTAAAACCTCATAAGGCCTCCTGTCCCTCCTCTGCCACCAACGATGCAAAGCGTCCCATTTGACAAGAGAGGTACAGCCTTCCTGTCCTCAGTTACCTCCTCCTGACTTTCACAGATCACATCTCCATGTTTTCTTCATCCCCACGTATGAGTCCTGTGAACAGCATCCACATCTGGTCTGCTGTTTTTTCAGTAGGTCAGTTTGTTCTGACCTTTAGATCATTTAAGTCTGGGGCACTTTTTAGCCTGATTGTGAGTGTAAGAGAGTTCAGATGCGTGGGCATGAGCTGTGAGATGCCAGTGGCTCTAGCAGCAGAGCACAGGCCTTGGCCTATTTTATTTATAAGCAAAGATGTAAGCATTATGTCTTTAGTCATTATGTTTTTTGCTTCTCTGCATCTCAACCAACCCCATCCAAAATTCCTCATCCACACAGTGTCCCAGCTCTCAGCAACGCCTGACACTGAGATAAGTCACACTTGACATTGCCTTAAAATTCAGGAAGCAATAGTAGCATATTTTTACCAAGTTACTGAAGAACAGATATCAACAAAGGAAAGAATTAACTCACAGGAATCATCTCAGATCAATTTGTGACCATGGTTCTCAAGAAAGTGAGCCACAAACTGAAAATTATCATCTTTGGCCTGGGCTAACACTGTCTGCTCCTGTGACCACTAAACAGACACCTGAGAGATCCGTGTCCAAAGCCTGGTGGGAGAGATTCAGCTGACCCAGTGCTTGCACTGAACAACCTGACTCTGAACAGAGAAGCAGACACTTGTGTTGTGCAGTTCAGCTCATCCTAAACAACACAGCTTTAGGCTCAGATAATCACACCCATTTTCTCTACACTGGCTGTAAAAGAAGCCATTTGTGGCACCTTCAGTGCCCGCCTCTGTCTCTGGTCTGACCATCATGCCAACACTCAGGCCAGGCAAATTCCCTGAAATATGGGACTGGTGCCTTCAAGCACACTCTGTAACAAACACCCTAGTATTTATCTTCAGGTAGGACTGTGTTGGGAAATGACTTGGCATTTCCCCAGCAGGCTCTTGAACACACAGGATTCACAGATGTATCAAATTTACCTTTTTCCTGTCCAGGTCTAGCACCATTAAACACACTGAGAAGACTTTCAGTGCCATCCAAAAGGAAACCCTATCCTTAAAAATGGTCCTCACACAGTTTAATCTGAATCAGACACGTTCTGGACTGTATAAATATCATCATTATGCCTCATTCCTATAAAAACAATAAGTATTGAGAGCTTTGTTGTTTGCCTAGGAACCAAAGCTGGTGCCAGGCAGCACCAGGCAGGCTGCCAGGCAGGAGGTGGACATGCTTACAGAAACAGTCTTCTCTAGATCTGGCCTCTGAAAATGGTGAAAAAGGCTTCTGTGAGTGAAGGAGGTTTTCACACAGGTTGCACATGAAAGGCAGGCAGATGCAAAGGAAGGCTGAATGCTGCACTGATCTCACAGCTTGGGTGAGCTACAGGGGCAAACTCAATGAATCTTTGGTTAAAATGAGGGGAATCACATTAATTTTCAACTCTAATTATGCCTCTCTATCCTCACTTACAGAAGAGTTTTGATTTTTCAACAGTAATTTAGATATTCCACAAATTCTTCAGAAATTTGTCATTTTTCATCTCAAAGTGCTGCAGTGTTTTCTGAAGCTGTTGCTGATTTATTCCATGCTCCTATTGCTATCATCATTACCTGCAGACCAGCTGGATTACATCTTGTGTGACAAATGTGAGCTATCCTTTGGGAACCCTTGTCTGCAGCACAAAAGGACAGCACAACAGGGACTTGGGCCTTAGAGGAAAGTGGATGAAGTAGACTAATTTCCACAGGTCTCTCTGGTTTTTACTCTTCTGACACGGTCTTTTTTGTGTTTGGCCATTAGAAAGCAAGAGGCACGTGTCATATTAAGTAATAGAAGTTTTGGGAGACCTCTAAAATAGTCTTTCTTCCCACCTCCTCCCTTGGACCCATCTGGAAACCCTGACCTGCTGTATCTCTGAACACCTGCATCCTTACATGCAGCACTTGGTGAAAGGGCAGTTAGGTCTTGCTGCTCCCTGGGTAAAGCTCATAGTCAGGCACAGGAGTCCTCAATCCCATTTTACAGATATTTAGAAATAAGTCTTTTATTTTACAGAAATTTAGACTACAAATGATCAGGTCATACTTGCCAGTAAGCACTTAGGAACTATAATCTTGTGCTCTGGCAGAACAGTAAAGCCAACCAAGCTACATTTACAGCATTTCCTTCCTATCATACATATTTCATCTATAGTAAAAAAAAAAAAAAAAAAGAAAAAAAAAGAAAAAAAGGTCATCAAACCACAGCCAAGTTGTAAAATCTGACCATCTGCAGGGTGGTTGGTGGAAAACCATTTTTATTTTGCCTTCAGAAGCATTTTTCCAAAGCTGTCTTACAGCTACCACCAAAGACCACTAGATTATTTACTAGTCCAACATCTGTCAAGAAATAATTAGGTTGTTAAAGGGAGATTGTTAGTTACCAGCATTAGGTGTCCATTAACATTAATTGAACTCCTCAGAATTATTTAGGAGAAAAGTCTGGCCCCATTGAAGTTAATGGGAGCTTTTCAATTAACTCTTGACTGACTTGATGGATGGCAGATAGAAAAGTGATGGGTTTCTTTTCAAGCCACAGATCCATGAATGGCAACATCTGCTACAGGGACATTGCCTCAGAGAGGCTACACACTGAGGGAGTATTTGAAACAACCCATCCACTTTGGGGCACTCAGTAAAATCTCATCCACCCCTCAAAAAGCACTCACCTGTCATATTTCTTCTCTGCTCAACCTGGAAATGCACACTGGGGCATGGTGGTGCTTGTTTCTAAGTCAGCCTGTATAGCCCCCACACTCATATCAGTACAGGAATCCAGACAGTGTTTTAAAGATTCAGTTTTTGTATCCATCAGGCTGAATCCAGGGCAGTCCTTGGGGAATATGGATCAGAGCTTTTGGAGGATGGCTCAAGGTGTAAGTCAGGCAGTCTGCAAGGTGACTTAGCCCACCCTGGCCTTCATCAGCATGTTCTCCAATTTGAGTTGGTGTGATTCTGGTCCAACAAAATCTTCTGGTCTGTTAACAAAAGTGTCTGTGGTGATTTTGGAATACCAGGATCAACCCTGCTGCAGCAGTGGGGCAGATGCAAAGGTGGCTCTCACACAGCTGAATTTCAACCCACCACTCACAGTCCTAAAGCTGAGAACAATCATGCCTTCACAGCCACGTGTGTCTGAAAGAGAGCAATGAAATCACTGGTGGGTAATTAGCACTGCTGATATTTATACCATTAAGGACCCAGGGAGAAGTGAAACAAGGGTGTGCCATATATTCGCTGATTGGAGATGATTATGTTTCTGCTGATGCTGATATTTCAGTGTGAAAATTTGCCCTCACCATGTAGTCCACAGGGACAAGTTTGATTTGCTCTTCTGGTTGAGAAGCAAGGGTCTAACCTCAATGTCATCTGCAGCATGGAATAATAGACTTCCAAATGGAATACGTTAGTTTTGCACTAATACATGAATACAGATTTCTGGACTTCACTGCTAGGTTAGGAGTTAAACTTTTAGTTATCAGATCCCTTGTGTGATATAAACTATCATTATGAGATACATTTTCTTTCCATTATGCTGTAATAAAACCCTCCTGCTTATAATATAAATATATACATTTCCTCTGAGGCATCCTATTTGCTAGAGAACATCATGGAAATCTAATCTCCTTTTAATCAATAAAACACCAAATGATGTTTCTATTTAATGCAAACTTTGCTTCTTACCATGTAATGAACCTGTTTCTATTAAGAACACAGCCATTAATGGAATAAGTAATGCATTACTACTATTCCACTGCTACAGTCAGGTTTCTCTTAGTATTTCCATTATAAACTCAACTATTTAAGAGTCTGCAATTTTCTGAGCTGCTTTGCCTATAAAATCCTTTTATACTGCTTGAGGGCTTGGGGCTTGGAGGCTTGGCTGGTTATTGTCATGTGCAGGGTCTCTCTCTCTTGCCCAGCCACAGACTCACTATATGACCCTGGCCAAGACATTTAACCTTTTAGAACTTTCGTCAGTCCAAATGGAAAAGGGTCTAAAAAAGAGAGATGCCTCAGAGGCAAGAGAGATCCAAGTTTAACTACATTTGAAAGAATGACCCTAGGGAATGATAATGGACTGGAGAGACTTTTGCTTTTGGGACATGAGTGCAATTTATTGTAAGCCAGTAATGAAAAGAAAATGGAAGCATGGCATTTTGCCAAGAATAAAAACTATGGGTGACTGCTCAAACCATTTCTGATGGATGCCTATAAGAAGACATAAACAGCTGTAATTTGGGCCACAAAATACTTATGATCCAAACTATGCTTTTGCAAAGATATTCTTCATTCCTGCTTTTGTCAAGCTATTGCTGGAGGAAGTTCAAAACCTTTTTTCATAAGATGCTCACCCAGAATATTTTATATTCTTATTGGATTGTGCTAGATCCCAGGCATACTGTTTCTATTATCTGATAAATGACAGGGCTTTCAAGAAAAAGGACAAGAAACATGTATTAGGAAACTCCAAAACATGTATTCACTGGAGCAGAAGTTGAAGGGAATTTGAAGATTAACAAACACTTTGATGAGCAGACAGCAGAATAAAACAAGGGGACAGACATTGCACAGCTGAATTTCATGCTCACACCCTCATGAATGCTGTTTCCTCCCATGCAAGCAGATGAGACTGCGAGACTGGATCCTCCACTAGGGCAGGGAGGACGTGCCTCCAGTGTAAAAGGTGTGTCCCTTGCATGGATTGCTGACCTGATGTTGCAATTTAAGGCAGCAGTGGTAGGACAGTTTGAATTTCAAGCTGGTTTAGCATCTCTAGCTCAGAATAAAAGGGACGATGAAGCTCTACATGCTAACTAGAGCTAATGTCCAAATTACCTTGCCTTTGTTCTTGCTCCAGCCTGAGTGAAGAGGAAGAACTTTTTCACTGTGCTGGTGACTGTGCACTGGAGCAGCTGCCCAGAGTGGTTGTGGAATCTCTCTCACTGGAGGTATTCTAGAACTGTCTGGATGCAATCCTGTGCAATGTGCTCTGGGAAGAACCTGACTGAGCAGGGATGCTGGACTAGATGACCCACTGTGGCCCCTTCCAACCTCATCTATTTTGTGATTCTGTGAAGGACTTGTAGGGCAGATGTGTGTGAAACAGCCTTAACGTGTGAGGAATTCCGGCTGCAGGAGAACTGGAAAGGCCATCCTTGGCTCCTCTTTCTTTCTCCCTTGTCTCTGAACACTGAGACTGAATAAAGGTAAATACTTGTTAGGGAACATCACAAGAGGGGACACCATAGCTTTGAACCCTCCTGGACAGCTTGGACACCAGCCTGGAGAACACTTGTCCAGCAGCACTGGACAAGGCAAGGCCCTGAGGGTCAATAAAAAGTCCTCTCTTATTAATCCAGTAATCAGAATATATTTGCTGGCACTTACTGCCATCTTCAGTTTCCAGTCAAAGCTAAGGCATGGATGGCCTGGCAATGTGGCCTGGGAGTCTGGTGGTGGGACAATGATTCCCTTGTCATGTTCTTCCAAACTATTGTGTCAGTTGCCTCTACATGTGTATAGATATTATTCTTCTCCATCATACTCAGTACAGGTTTCTGGGTTTTACTTCACAAGTGTGAGTGTAAGAATCATCTTTCCAGACTTGGGAGTTAATCTCTACTCTGATTGCCTGATTCAGGAGCCACAGACAAGACCTGTCCCTAAACATGCAGGGAAAAAAAGAAAAAAGAAAACATCAGAAAAAGCAATAGTTACTGTCTCCTCTCAATAAATGAGGGAACACGAAGCATGAACGATGTTTGAGATCATTGGAGATCCCCACAGCAGGGTCAGAAACCAATGTCAGTTCTCCTTATCCCAACAGAGAGACTTAATCATGAGATGGGTCAGGTATGATGCACATGATGTTACACATGATGTGCAACAGGTTTTGATGAAAAAGATGGCTGAGGTGTTTCCTGCACCTGAAGCTCCAGGAGGATGATCTGAGAGAAGGACCAGTCCATCCATAACGTCCAGCTACCAGCTGTGACTGTGCTGGTGGAGGGGGCAAGGAGGAAAGAGCAAAAGACGAAATTGGCAGAGAGAGCCATCACATCCAGAGGCATTATCCTAGCACAGGTAACACTTTCTTTATTTCACATTTATTTTCTTGCCATGTTAAGGAAGGGGAAAATAGACACTCTTATTTCTCCTGCTCATTTTCCTGGACCATCTGGTGCTGAAGCAGAGATGACATATCACTGCGAAGAAGGGGAAGATGTCACAGCTTTCACTAATAGCTGTGGGAGGAAAATAATTATTTTAAAAGTATGTGGGCTGTACAAACCATACTTGTTAAGTCAAACTACCAGGAAACTTATTTCAGACACAAAACATTTGATATTAAGTAATCAGTAATGTTAGAGCTCAGCAATCCCAGCCGCAAATGTCGGGCTCAGTTCTGCTGCAAGCACAGCCCTAACTCAGGCATCACTTCAGTGAAGGCCATGCACAGTCTTTTGGGTTTTCTGTTTTGAGTAAGAATGAGAAATTATAGACAAGTTTATGCCACAGACTGCTCCCAGTATGTAGATCAGGGATTGCAATCAGATAGGGAAAGAGGTCAGGAGAAGAGGTGAAGCCAATAACGTGACATATGTCACCTTCTAAGCAATGACAAGAACATATATTGATTTAGCCCCCCTTAGCTCTAGTTCCTTCTGTATTGTTCCTCTAAAGCCTTTTGGGTGTCTATATACACTTCCAGTTCTAGATAATTTCATAATTTATAATTATTAAACCTTGAAGCACCAGAGATGTGAAGAGAAATGAAGTACTTGTCCTACATAGGGATACTCAGAAATATGTCTCACTGGACAGAAACAAGGTAAATTTGCAATTCTCATTTAGCAGCTTTTTTAGGGGTCTTTTGGAAATATCTTGAAAACTTTCTAATTCAGATGAGAAACTTGCAACATGTGTGGAATGATAATTGAAAACAGGGCTTTTTTTAAAAAAAATCAAATTGAACAATTTGACTCATGAGTAGTCTTCTTTTTTTGGAATGAAGTGAACATTTCCTCTTCCTCCCCCCAAACAAATCTGTTTCACTGAAATGTTGGCGTTTGAAAAATGTTGATAAACTCTAGCTACAATGAGAGCTAGTCAGAGAATGGAAACAGATTTGGTAAATGAGTGTAAACAAAACAGCTTGAATTTGATTCCTGGTATTTTGTGGAATTGCTTTGCTTGTTCTTTGTAAACAAGTAGATCTAGGACTTTGGGCATTAAAAAACAAAAAAACAAACACAATGCCCAGAATGTTTCCAAATTTGTGCCAGGCTGAACTAATAATATTCAACATTCAATAAAGCACAATGCAGCATCCTATTATTTTCCTGTTTGGAGTATTCTTTTAATCACATAGGAGCCAGTCACCCAGTGGAAATAGTGGATGCACAGAACAAACACCTGATCATTGCTGTCTGAAAACATTGAGTGCTGAGTAGCAAATACTCATGAAGACGTGGTTCACATCTAGACAAAAACAAGGATGCTGTTCAAAATTTCCCTCTTTCCTACAGATATTTATGGAAACAGAGAAAAATGCCCCACTCTACAGTGCATCATCTCCTTACTCTACAAACAAAGATCATGTTGGAGTGTTCTGGACAGTCCTATGAGTCTAGCTACATTGCAAGAGTAAGTTTTCAAGTGTTGTCCAGCCAGGAATATTTATCAATATTAGTTCAAAGGTATGTTTTCTAACAAAGTAAGTACCTAATCCAACAGGACTTTGCTAAAAGTTCTGGAGAGAAGGTCACAGATAACACCTGTAGAGGTTTTTGTTGGAAACACTGCACTTGGTTCTTTTTCAAAGGGAGATGCCACATCCAATTGGAAATAAATGATGTCTATTGGAAACTTAATGCGATTTTATTGGAGCTAAATTCAATCTCTCCTTTTTTGATGCAGTAATGGGTCAGCAAACAGAACTCAGGAGCGCAGCCTCAGACAAGTAATGCTGCTGTGGTCAGAGGTGCCACCAGCAGAAGTGCACTTCATAAACAAGAAACCCCTGAGAAATTGTTTAGAATATTTAAAAGAATAGTGCTCTTCTCTGTCACTACAGACCCACAAACACTCACAAGCAAGGTTTTTCCCAGCCATCACCCCAAGCCCAAGTGTCAAACAGAAAATCCATGCCCCAGATAAAGAAGATCACTTCTCTAATGTTATTTTTTCTTCCTCCTTCCTCAAATAGGTTATACAGCAAGCTCTCTACTTCAGCTGATTAAAGCATGCCTTGCGTGAGGGAGTGGGAGACACACGGAGTCAGACCCTCGATTTATATAATCTCCATTGACTTCAGTGGAGTGCCACAAATTTATAGCAAGAAAGGGTCTGCCTACAGACTCCCAAGGGATTGATTAGTAACCTACAACAAGCCATTTCCAGGGAGTAAGGCATTTTTGTGAGAATGACTCTTCTTATGTCTTGACTATGAAACAGAAACTAACAGAGGCAGGGGTTACACTGTGATATTTATGATACCCAAAAGGGAACACAGTGTATTTGAAATACTTGATAGCCCAATTTACATGTTTATTGCACAAAAGAGCCATTTATTTACGGGCAAAAAAAACCACCTATACATTTAAAAGCTTTTTTTTTTTAAGGGAATTATTTTGAAAGTGCAAAATGAGAAGATGTTTTTCAATTTTTTTTCTCTCTTCTTTCTCTTGTCTTGGTCTCTGGGAAGAAATACAGTGAGGTAACACTTCAAATGGTAGAGATCATTCATAGCATCTCCATCCACTTTCCACGCCTGTTTTGGCAGCCTAGCTTGTGTCATAACTATCACAATTTTATTTATAGTTCAGGGGTGTTGTGAGAGGTCAAGCAAAGAGGAAGAAATTCTGATTAAGCCACTAGGGAGTCCAGAGGGGAATCTTGTTGTGCTAGGGGTGTTCTTGGAGTTGTTTGGGTTCTGTGGTTTTGAATTACTTTTTATTTTAATGCTCATTTACAAAATAACATGCATTGGAAGTTATTGCTTCTTTTGATTTTTCCATGTTCCTCCTCTGTGTTTGTTTTGGCAGTGATGGTCTGCAAAAGAGTGAGTGCTGAAGACTCTTCTCAGAGATGACACAACAGGTCAAGAGAGGTTTCTGTGTTAGTGGCTCTTGGTGAGTTGACAGAGATGGTCCTCTGTGGACTCAGCCTCAAGAGGAGCTGGCACCCTGCTGTCAAGAATGGTCTGTGCTGTCTAAAGGCTGCAAAAAATTTCAGCTACAGAAGCAATGAGCTGTCCTGAGCTGGGAGAATTTATGGGCAGGCTTGTCCTCCCTGGTGTCCTCACGGATGAAAGAAGGAGTGGTTACTAGCCAAAAATACCAACTGCCTGCTCTCTTTCCTACTGGTCTCTATGCACCAGCACCAAGGAAGGAGCCAGATCCAAATTCCCTGCGGGACTGAACGGTTTGCTTCTTCTCTGTCTTCTTCAAGGCATTTCCTTCCCTCCAGAGGGTGCTTGGGTTCTCCACAGAGGGTTGGAGAAAGGAAAGATCACAGGGTATAGAAGAAAATTTGTGATAGAAGGTTGCAGTGCACCTCTAAGGACTCTTGGGGTAGGAGTGGGCACATCCTGGGAAGAGCAGGCTTTCCTGCCATCTGTTGTGCAGCAGAGCTCTCTCTGCAAGCTGGAATGGGCCATATCAAGGACTCCCTTAAGCAAATATAGGACAACAATTCCCAAAGCTTTGCATGAAAGGTGTACTCAGGGTGCTACTTCTTCAGCAAGGCAGTGACACAGTGGTGGCAAGTCAGTCAATACAGCAGCTTTTAGCTGAGATTCACTTGGTGTATGTAGATACAGATGAGGCTCAATTTTCAATCTCATGCTGCCTGAACACATGACAGGGTCAACAGGCTGCTCTAGAGATCAAGAGAACAGATCAGCCTTCTGAAAATTCAATATTAATTATTGAATATTTATGTTTACCAGGGGGAATGAGTGATCAGTTCCTCTCCAAGGCTCTGTGTGAATCTTTGTATTTCAAGAACAATATAAATCAGGCCTTTTTATTTGTCATTTGTGTGAGATGAAAATTAACATCACAAGCATTATTAATAAGCTACGAATGACAGAAAGGAGAGGAAGCAGAGCAGCTCACTCCCTATCAGTTTCTCTTTCTGTATATTAAGTAGATTTATCATGTGCTAATTCCCTGCTCTACTCACTCCTTCTCCTTTCTTTCTGGCAAATTAAGGTTTCAATAGCATTCACCTGCCCCTGATTAATATACCTGCCCCTCAGCCATCAAATTATAGCCTTTAACAAATATTAACAAATTCTTCCTCGCAGCAACCATTGTATCAAAGGCACCAGGTACCAGATCTGTTCTCTGGGGTGCCACTGGGGGAGGCAGCTGGAGGTCTCAGGGGTGGGTGAAGGCACAGAATAAGAATATACCAGCTCTAAAACAGAGGCTGAAGGATTGGTACAAAGAATGTGCAGAGGGAGGGTATGCGGACAGGACCTATCGATCTCAGTGGTCCTTCTGGCCTTCAGAATCCACTTAATAAAAGTTAACTCTCCTTGTCTTCAGGCCCTTTGGCCATACATCTCCACCTGTTTCATAAATGGAATTATTGCCCTCAGTCTTACAGGTGAGGAAAGTGAGAATCTGAGAAATTAGGGCCCCAGGCTCAGGGATACTCAGGTGTTTGCCTTTAACAGAATTTCACTTAAAATTGCAAGTCTGTCAGGTGTGTTGGCTCAAGAGCTTAACCCTCAGATTTATAGCCAGTTTGCTCAGTCTGAGCACAGAGGTGATGTGGAGGGTGGTTTTTGTCCACCTTGGTCCCTCTGGGTGACCAGAGAGTGGACACACAGATGCCGATGCTCACAGAAAAGTCCACAGAGCTGAGGACAGGCACTATCTGCCTATCCAGCTAGAGACCTGAACATGTGGCACAGACACCAAGGGGTGCAGATGAAACTCCTCCAGCAACCACCAAAGCTCCGATAACAGGGAAGGAAAAGTTCTAAGTGGCTGTTTGGATCACCCTGGGGACTATCCCTGGGCTGCAGTCACCCCTCTCAGTGCTCAGCACCAAAACCTGCCTTTGGACAAAACATATCTTGGAAAAAACATTGCTGCCAGTGAGGTTTTAGTTTCCTTAAAATGGACTGAAGAAATTTTGCTCATTGAATAGTCATTTTTTCCAATGTTTTGTTTTAAAATGCAACTTTGTTCTGTCTTCTCCCCACTCTCTACAGAAAATCCACACAGTCAGTCTACCACCAAAACAGCTTTTTGACTATTCTCCTCCCGCTGCTTGCACCCTTCAAATTCCCAGACCAGGTTTGTGTCCAATGGGTAGATGTGTCTCCAGCTATAAAGACAAAACGTCCATGACTGCTGAGAAATTCTCTCTCGTGCTCTTCACGCTATTTACTGTGCAATATTTATATATTACAATATTACACCTAATCATAATTAACAATGATACTTAGCAGCATCTATATGGCTCTTCACACCTTTAAAGTGCTGTGCAAACACTCACTAATTAATTTTTGCTTCAGGGATCCTGAAGCAAAGTCTCTTCCACAGGGCACCACGAGCCTGTCCCCAGGAATGGAGCTGTAGCTGCCAGAGCATGCCTGGTGCTGGGACATGGGGATTTCTCCTGCAGGGAAGGTTCAGCTCTCCACTTCTGGGAGGCAAGGACGACTGCCTTGCTGTCCCCAGAGGAGATGTGAAATGGCAAAAACCTGAAGGACTGGGCAATATAGACAAGACAGGGTCAAATGGTGATGACTAATTCTTACACCCCAGTGCTGGTGCTGGCCCTGCCTGAGGACCTGGAGCCACGTAGTAAAGGTCAGTGCCTTTTTTTGGGACAGCCCCAGTCCTGTGTGCTGGTGAGGCCAAGGTCCCCAGAGCCAGCCCAGGGTGGGGGGGGTGAGGAGAAAGAAGGAGGTGATGGTGGGACTGGCAGGGCAAGGGGTGTGGCAAAGGCCACCAGTGCAGGACCTGCTGCAGGAGCACACTGCAGCATCTGCCCCTTCCAGCTCTCCTCCACACACCACTGCCCACTGCCCCTGTCTGGGTCCTTGCAGGGGAATTCTCTGCAGTCTGGATGAACAGCAGGTGGGGTTTTTTTGCATCTTGTGTAGTCCTTTCAATGCTGGTATCTCTTCCTGGATGAAATGAGCCTTTTCTCAGCTTTTCACTGTCTTGCTCTGAAATCTCTGCTCCCATCCCTCTGCAGAGCTCAGTAACAGCTTGCTTCATCTTCCTACTGTCAGCACTCTGCTTTGACCCTTTAATCAGGGGACTTGGCTTTTATCTGGAAGACATATGCCTTAGGTGTCTTGTATAAGGTGCCACACAAAGCAAATTCAGCCAGGCCTGCCAATAACACATCATCTAACCAGATGGGGATAAACAGACTTGAATTCATTTGCTCCTTTTTCTCTACTCAGTAGCACCAGAGAAAAGGCTGTTACTAGCTTTATGTAATGTCTCTGGGTACAGGGTTTTTATGCTTTGCATTTGAGGAGAGCTTAGGTCAGCCTCCCAGCTTCTTTCCATTTGAGAGGTTTGGCACTAATAAAATGAGAACCCTTTTGCCACTTGTCCCTATGACATTGGAGGTACCATATATGAATGATGTCATGGAGGGCTTTTTTTTTTTAGCTCAGTGAAATCTCAGTGGTGCTTTTAGTGCAATTTGGATAAAATAAGGAGAAAGTGTGAGGTGCCCTAGGCAGAGATATATGGTTTGTGTTGAATCGTCAATGGAGAAGTGACCAAGCTCTTTTTTTTTCCTTTGGTGACCTCAGCAAGATTGGTATCTAGATCTCATCAGCTGAAGTGAAAGAGTTATTATTACAGAGCCTGGAGCAGAGCTGACATACTTGCAATGAATGAAGCTGTTTCTAGCTTAGGGAATTCAAGTGGTCAGGCCAGGGACATGATCTATACAGTAAGAGCAGAGACACCAGCATTCAGACCAACAAAATGGGCCTCAGCCAGTTGAAAGAACAAAGAAACACTTCTGAAAATGGTTTTCTTCTGAAAGTACTAATTGGAATATTCAAAAGCAGGATCATTATCTGGTTCCCCCCCCTCCTGCCCCCAAATACTTCTTAAAGATTTAGATTATCTTTCCTTTGGCCCTCTCCATTGAAATCATCCATTTTTCTCCTTGGGAAATTTCAGAAATGGCAGAACATCCTTAAAACATCTTTTCAAGGCAACCAGGTTTTATCTAGTTAAGAGCAAACAAACAGGGAGACAGTTGCCTTTCTGTGAGGGGACATATTCCTCCTGTAACAAGGCCAGCCCATGCCCTGGATTACACTCCTTGCCATTGTCACAGTTGAATTACAGCTGTGAGTCAGTGACACACTATGAAAGTCCTTGGCGGTGGGACAGCACCCCTCTGGGAGGGTGGCAAGGCTTGGTATTTATTACTGGATGTAGTTGATCCAGAAGGAGACACCAGCCCCCACATCACCATCCTGGAATCTGTACAAGCGATGCTCATGAGGAGCTTGCATTGTAAATAAAGCAAAGTGCGTGCTCATTTACTGATTGGGATTACAGACACATGGAGATTAGGGCCCCGATCAGACACCCCCTGAAGTCAACAAGAGGGGAAAAAAATTGCCATCAGCTTAAGTGAGCATATGGCCAGTCACTCTCAGAGTCAAGGTCATCTGGGAAACACGCAGCGTCGCTGATATTTCACACCCCAGGTGAATGCATTAACCCTGCTTGGAACAGTCATCTCTGTGCACAAGCCTCAGCCTGAATTTCAGCAGAAGCAAGGCTGTGATCACACTGCCTGCCAGCTCCTACGAAAACTGACAGAGTGGAAGAGGTCTCAAAGACCATGAAACTTTTGGAGCTTAATTAAAAGCAGCATCTGGGCAAATTAAGGGAGAGTGACTGAAATCAGTGCCTCTGCAGACAAAGAGGCAGGCTGCACCTTGCTGCTGCACATCTGCCTCTGCCCAGCTGGGGCTCTGCAAGGACCTGGAGACACAACAGGGGCAGCTCCATCCACCTCCTCCGTCACCACTCAGGAAATCACTTGTTTTTAGTTGAGACTGTGCAACTGCACATGCATCTGAAGGGATAGGATCCCATTTAATGGATATTTTATTATGTATTTGTTGGGGAAAAACTGTACATAAATTAAAAAAGTGGAGAGTACTATGTGTAGGTAGCATTTCTACCTATCTCAAATATCCTGGGCACTCAGAAGCAAAAATAAAAAAGCCAAGCAGGCCTCACTTCTGCTTTACAGAGGTTTTTGGTTTTGTCCACTCAGATCTTGGTTCCAGCAGTCTGTCCACAATGGTCTTTTGAGATGTGCCACTGCACAGCTCAGCCTGGGGCCTCCTTAATCTGATACAGCAGAATGGTGAAAATAGGCAAGGCCAGATGTTCAAATACCTCACTTTGGCAGCAAGAGAAGCAAACGGAGTAAGAGGTCAAGGGCCAGGAGAAGAGAAATGGAGAAAGGCCACAACTTTCAGTAAAAAAAAGTACCCAAGCTCAGAAAGGGCATGGAAGCAAAATAATGAAGTCAAGGACCTCAAATGCCTCTGCTGCAGCTGGAAAACGCTTAAGCCTGAAAGTTGGATTTAGATCTGTCACAATAACACTGTGGATTTCTGACTGATTGAATTATAACTCACAGGTGCTCCTTGTTCCAGGCATTTCTTCCTTCTTGGCCCCACAACAGGCTTTAAACTCCAGCACACAAGACAGATTAAGAAGGTTGCTCCTTGCATTCTCCTTAGCACCACCAGGCCTCTGTCGTAGTTACAAACACGTATTTCAGCACAAAGGGCCCAATGGAGGAAACCCAACTGCTGTCAGAGAGGGCTGTTTTGATGGACTGAGTAAACACGATATTTTGGTGACAGGTAATCTTCATACTGAACTGATTAATTCCAGAACACAGGAACAATGGCCTTTTTCATCTGCTGAATAATGCATGGATGGCATTGCCACTGGTAAGCAGCAGGGTTCCCGGTTAGCGACAGAAATTCACACACTCATGCTATTTTAATAAGCTATCACTGTTAAAGAAGTCTATTTACGTTATTCATCTTCAACATTTGCACAAACATGTCAACTGGGGAAGTGTGTGGGGGGAGGTAGGAGGGAAAAATGAGGTCATATTCATATACACTTTCTTAGCTCTTTAATTTATATAAGCCTGAAAATTAAGCAAAAAACCCACCTCAGTTCCAAGGGAGTGAAAGCACCATGACCATCACCTGAAATCTGGATAATACGAACACAGTGCAAACAGAACATAGCAGAAGAGAAAAGCCAGGTCAAGGATTACATGGAGAGCTGGCCATGGGTTGCTCCACAGTTTTGTGAACTGGAACCATCCTGGGTTTTGGCCATCAGGCTGCTCCACTGTGCCACTGTTCCCTTTGGAGCCACCTGGGCCATGGCCTGGTGTCTCACCACGAACCAGCCAGGAGCTCCCAAAGGAGCCAGACCTAACAAGTGTCCTGGCCACTCTGCTGTAATACACTGGGGTTTGGGACGGGGGTCACCAGTCCAAAGCTCAGGGCTGTTCCACTTGGGTTATGAATTACAGGCAGCAAAAGGAAGGAATCAGCTCTTAATTATGGGACCAAGGGTAGATTGACTCTTAAATTTAAGTGTATTGTAAACGAGTTACTTAATGTCTTTTGTAGCCAGTGGAGATCTAGTCAATGCTCATCACCTGAAGAAGTCCATTGTTTTTGATTCTACATAATATTAATCAGGAGATAAAATATTTTGCCTAAAAGAGGCATCTGGTACCATTAAAGGTTCTGGGATGTCCTGGCTAGCTCCCAGCTCCTGCTCCATAGGGGTGCAGTTTTCCATAGATTTTGGGTAATGTTTGCTAGCCCCAGGGAGATATCTTGGATAAAAGAGGGCATTTAAAATGACATCAGATGCCTATGTTTAGACAAATGCATGACATCCTTGACCTTCATTGACTATAATGGGAATTTGGACAGCTGGACATCTAAATCTGTGGGCTGAATCCCACTCAAAAATGTCAAAATCTCCTCGTTTTCAGCAGAGCAGGCTATTAGAGGCCAGATTTTCAAGAAGGCAGCTCCTATTTTGGCATCTGTTCAGCTGTGAAACTTGCAAGTGTGATCAAAGCAAGGCTGAGTCCCTCTGAACGAGACGGGGGCTGAGCAGGGGAAGTCCATCTGCTCCCCCTCTCCTCATGCCCAAAGTAGAGGTTAAACCTAGTCTGAGGACAGGCCTGCAGACCTGGAAGGCCCAGATCCAGGAGTACAATGTGTGTGCAGGTGATCTACATGTGCACAGCGTGGGACACACAACCACACGTGGCCCCACATGACACTGAAAGCAGCAGATCACTCTGCAGCCAACAGCACTGATGAAAATATGATAATTGTTCCTTTTCCCCATGTCATTGCATCCCTTATCTATTTCCCTCAGCAATAAAGTGTTTTTAAAGCAGAAAGCAAACTGATCTACCCTAAGAAGTTCATCTCATACGTGGCTTCCATATTATTTCATCATTTTTGATCTTGATGCTGGTCCAGCCTTATCCCCAATGACCTCACACCTAAGGCTTCATTTGCATGGTTGCTATCATTGTTTCTATTATTTTAAATCATACCTCAAAATTTTGCTGCTTCTTGGCTGCCTGGGAGGATATTTCTCTCCCCTTTTGGAGCATGCATATCTGGAAAGTTACAGGAAGAGATTTCCTACCATTTGGAGAGTGGAGCTGTTCCCAAAAGAGCATAAGAATGGTATAAGAGTGTTTTTCAGGGCACGACTATTTTACTACATAACACTCCAATGATTTATATAATTCTATTAGAAGCTTTGAGCCTTTATTTGATTTTATTCCTTTTGGCTTTGCAAATAGAAAAACGGGGAAAAAATTACCCAAATCTTTGCTATGGGACACGATGGAATGTATTAATGTACATGGGGGTTGAGGAGTCCCCAGCTGTGAGAGGAAGGAGTTGGAGCCCAGGGGCAGCCCCAGCATCACATTGTGAAATGCGTTTTTTCAGTCTCTCTGGGGACCAGTAATTGCACACATCAGAAAAGCTGTAAGGTGACCAATGTAGAGGGTAACGGCTGCATAAGGAGATCAACTGGCAGAACACATTGAACTAATTTTCTTCCAACCTCCCCCAAACTTTTCTTTAAAATCGTTCCTGTTCTCTTAGTGGAGAAGCATGAGAAACTTCCCTGAGGTTTTCTGAGAAACCAGGGGAGGAGGAGGAGGAGAAATGGTGGTCTGTTAGAGAACCTTTTCTTCCTTTGTGGCTCTCTCAACTCCCTCAGCCCAACCATAATTAAACTTTCTGTTGCACCCACTGTGCTGGTCACAAATAGGAAAATGCAAACAGACATCCTCTCTCTGCAGGGATTATATTCCAAAATAAGACCAGGGAGAATTGTTGTGCTGTTAGCACAGCTGTGGTAAGCAATGGGGACTTTTAAAAAGTTATTCACCAACACTTCCAGCCAGCTTTTTAGCACCTGCAGACAACAGGGTGTTTGCTCTTCTCAAACAAGATTTTGAAAGAACTGATTTTGTCAGCGCTGATTTTGGTTGTTTGCTGCGAAACGCCACAGAAGCATGGCCTGGTTTTCAGCAATTTGTCTTCTAATACTCCAACCTCACTTAACCTGGCTCACTTTTTTTGAATATCTTTTGAGCTCCCACACAGTCTATAATGGGATTTTCCCCATAGCTCCCTGCAGAACACTATTCTGCAGTGATTTGGAGGAGCGAAGGGAGCGGGAGCTGAAGGAGAGTGGAAAAGGAAGCTATTTTGAGCACAAAGCCTCTAGGCAGATGTAGCTTGTGGAACTATCACATGCAGCCCGAGTTATTGGAGCAAATCAATACTAATTATTTTAAGGCTGAGGCCTCATGCTGGGGCTTCTCAGAGTGCTCATGGTGATCTTTTATTGCCTCTTTTGTAAATTTGCGGTGTGAGCTGTTATCGCTGTGAGCAGAGCAAGTGTGCTCTGAGGAAAGGGAAAGTCCCACTGTTTAGTAAAACCACACTCTCCAGCACCCTTGTACGAGCTCTGTCTGAACAAGTGGGGGATGGATTTCACGTTTTGAATCCTTTGCAGGGTGGGAGGTTTCCAAAAACTCCTGTCCTTCAAGGATAGGACCATGCTCAGACTTTTGCTTTAGGAGAAAAGATTCCTTCAAGGCCCCTTCAAGTAGCCTCACCACAAATGAGAAGAGAAAGGAGTTTGAGATCCACAAACTGAACACTGGTGCTGCCTCAGAGCAGGAAGACTGAATGCTCCTGAATCAGTGCAGCTGAGGGCACCTTCTCCACACTCTTCCATCAAGGAAGATGCTTCGTCCCCTTCACAAAGGCAGCATTCCCTTGGCCCTTGCCAAACTCATTTATAGGACACAGCTCATGGAGTTTGCAACCATAACTCAAGACCAGGATCCTATCAATGGTCCAAACTCTCCCTCCAATCAACACAGCTGTTTGTTTGGTCCCCACTGATATTGAAGACGAATTTTCAAGGGAAAATTGCTCTTATATGGCAACCAGATACATAAAACTCTCAACCCAGTGGCTGCTCAGCCCAAACCTGAGAGCTATCCTGTGGTGAAGCCTGATGTTTCACATCTCACTGCTGCCCAGCACAGGGACTGTGGGGTTTGGTATTACCCATACCCCAAAAAGGATCATACAACAGAAGTGATCTGCAGCAGCCATCCCGCAGTATTTTTTATTACCTCCAGAACCTCTTGTATTCCTTCTGCTGCCTGCTGATCTTGAAGAAAGAGGAGCTAAGAGGTGGAAGTGCTGTGCAGAGCCATTCCTGTGAGGGTCCTGGTCTGCACAGGATGAAGGAATGCATCTCAGCACCATGCTCAAGTAATCATGAGTACAGCAAAGCTGGCTTTGATGCACGACATGGGGCTGGGCAGGGCAAGGGTAGCCAGAAGGTCAACCATAAAAATCACTGCAGTGGTATCCACCACCATTTAGTTTATCCATTTTACAGGAGGGGTTATAATGTTTTTCTTTTTTAAAGGCTCTTCCCTGCATTGATTTTATTTCCCATGATTCAGTGGCTGAACCATAAAATGAATGATCTGTTTCCTTCTAAGAGATTTTTTCATATTTATGGTTTTTAGAAGAAAAAAAATTAATTAAATTTCCAATGAAAATACTGATTTTATAAGTAAAGTTTTGGTTTAGCAAACAGCAAAGTGCAACACTGCAATATTTTCAAAAATGTTTTTCTTACGTTTTTGGGGGTGAAAAACCTTGAAAATGTGGTGTGATTTTGCCAAGTTTCAGTTTAACCAAAAATGACTTGTTTATAGTAGTGAACTACTGTCTGAGAACTTGCTTCATATAGCTCCATTCTCCACTAACCTCTTTTTGTCTTTTTAGATTTGAAATTCTTCAGGGAAGAGACTGACTTTCCTTTCACACAGGGGAGAGCACTTTGAAGATAAAAATTGTTAGAGCAGTGCTAAGTATTGTGCAGCCTCGGAAGAATGTGTTATCAGCTTACAAAGCTCCTTTGAAAAGTAGCATACACTCAAAGACACTGACATCTGTCTGTAAAAAGAAAAAAAGGGGAAAAAAAAAGAAAAAAAGAGGAAAAAAAGAGAAGTGTAGGTGGGGTTTACTGTCTGCTATATAACTTTCTCCTAGACCTTGACTGCATGAAACATACTGCAAGTGAGGCAGAGTTTTTCGCAGTAACAACTACTCTTGATGAAACTGTTTTCAAGGATTCTGTAGCAGCACGGGGATGCCAAAGATTTCTGCCTTCAGATCCACAAAAACCTTCCTGGGTCACAACAGACCAGCCCAGACTGCACAAAGATGTGACTCAGCAGATCAAGGTTTATTAACCAACAGCTGATTTTCAGGTGAGCCCACCCACCTCTTCTGAGAAATTGTATTTTATAACAATTTTTCTCATTTTCTCAGTGAATATCACTGCAGCAAACGGAGTCATCAGCACAAACAGAGCTTGGGAGATGTGTGTGTGAGACCCATCCAGTCTGTATTGTCTTTATAGGGGAAAATAACTTGTGACTTCTCCCTCCCTGGGTAAACTGTCTTTCTGAAAGGCTGCAGGGAACTCCAGGAATAATGCCTGGTATTTCTTCAGTGGTGTGTATCATTCTGCTGTGTTCTGGCTGGTGGGAGACAGACACTGATGGAAGAACTGGGACTATTTACCCATCTTTTGAAGGAGTTGCCCTTCCTGCCTCCACTCCACCACTGCTGGCTATGCCTATGCCACAGCCAGTTCTACAGACTCACCTACCCAGGTTGCTCCACTTCTAGTCCAGTCAGTGCTGGTTTCCAAAGAAAAAATCCTGCCTGTACATTCAGAGCAGGAAAAAAAAACCCTCTGAAAAGAGTGAGACAAGCAATCAGTGCTGACAGGTTGTGTCCGTGGGCACACACTCCAGTGTTGCTGCTCATCCCGCAGCCTTCACAGCCCAGCACCAAGGCTCCTCTTTGGAGACACCCTGAGTCAGCTGGGGCAGAGAGGCTGGGCAGCTGGGGACTGCCCTGGAGTGCTAGACAATTTTTAAGGTCCTACAGATGCTTTAGAGCCTATAGGATTGAAGGGTGGATGGTGTTTAGCCCATGAGATCAGAGACCTGCTGTCCATGGATCCAGTTGATGATTTCAGACCTCATTGTGGCTCCCTTGGTGCAAGAGGGGCTGTCTGGGGCACCCAGCTGTGCTCCCAGCTCTAGGGACAGCCCTTGGAGTTGGTGACATGCTCCATTGTGCAGCAGAACCTCACTTGGCCAAACCAAGTGATGACTCTGAAGGACAAAGGCCCCACAGAGCAAACAGACTCCCTCCTTTCTCTTAACCTCCAAGACTGATTCTGCCAATTCATCTTCCAGACCTGCTTGGCAGCACGGGGCAATCTGACCTTGCAGATCAGCCACAGGACTGGGAGCCACGGGAGAGCTTGGAAAGGCACTACAGCCAAATGGAAATTTTTTACAGAAACCCCCTAACTTCCCTCTGCCTCGGCATCACTGTCCCAGATCTCACAGGGATGCATGAAGTCCAGCTGCTGCTCCTACTCTTGAGACACCTGTGCATCTGCATTCAGCCTAATTAAACCAGAGGTCCCTTCTACAGGTGTTGCAGAGCTGCCTCAACTTCTAATTGTGGCAAGAAGGCTCTGCCATTAAGAAGAACACAGCCTGTGCCTCCTATTGACCCCAGATGCCTTCTCACCTCTGAAAAGTTCAAACAGAATGGTGTAAACTCATCCACATGCAGGCATGTAGGAAAATTACCCATGAAATAAGGGCAAACACCTCAAGCCATAAGCTCTCAGGTAGATAATAAACAGTTAACGAATAGATATTATTATTTTGTTTGTTTGTTTAGTTTCAAGACTTCCATTAAAAGCAAACCTATGTCCTGGGGCAAGATAAGAGCTCAACTTGCTCTGTGAAAAAGCTCATTAAGGCAACTGGTTTTCTGAAGACAGCATCATTTATAAATTTTGGTCTCAAAAAAAAAGATTGAGCACTATCCCTACCAGGCATGTCTACCCTCTAGAACCTGGTAGTCCTTTTCTAAACCTGGAGCAGTAAATTTGCCTAATCCCAGCTCAGATTTAACTGGTCATTTGCCACAGACAAGAGAAGCCTTTGAAGCCTCTCAGAGTCACTCCCATCCCACCTTTATGCAGCAGGGGGTTTCAGAGCCATCACAGTGCCCATTTATTGGCATTAGGTTTTCAGACTATCCCTCAGAGATGATAGCTGAACTGCCAACCACTCTTTCAGCCACCTTCTGAACTTAGGGCTTTATCTTCTTCTTCCCAACAATACATAATTTTTATGGGATGCTCCCCAGCTGAAGACCCCAAAGCACTTTAACAAGGTCAGTAGCAGCACCTCATTTCACCAAAGGAAAAATGCAGCACAGAGAAGGTGGAAACCCCAGGCCACATCATCAGAGTCTCAAATAAATGCAGGCAGCTGTGGGACATAATTCTGCCTGTTGGTTTCAGCCACCCATGCTGGTGCCCCGCAAGGAGACCGCAGGTTCAAGGTTACTGGAAGATGTCCCCATGCCCCAGAAGACCTTTTCAGGAGGTCTTAAATGTTCTTTGGGATATATAGGCACAGATTAGGGTTTTTCCTTCTTTGTTCACATCTTATTGCTGCACCACACTGACTCCATGTGGTGTTGGCTGAGGGAAAACTCTCCAGGAGAAGGAGGGATTGCTGGGATGTGTTCAGAGGGAAAAGACCAGTGAACAGTGATGTTCACGTCACACTAATTATCTTTACCCAGGGCACATGTTCATGGCACCTGCTGAGCATTTCCAGTTATATGTGTTCAGACATTAATTTAAATGGGGGGAAATTGTCACATTTTTGAAAAATGCACTCAACTCCTGTTGAGAGGCAAGGTGGGAGTTGTGACACTGAAAATGAAGGGTTACTTCTACGTTATTTATGAAATCCTAGCCTCTTGTTGATGTACCTTCATCCCAAATAACTTTTGAACCAAATAGACACTTCATACCAATAAGAAAGAGACAAAACCGTCCCAAAGCTTAGAGGTTCCTTCAAGTTTCATAAAAATAGGCAGCCAGGTAGATGAGAGAGCTCCAAGCTGAAGGAAGAGTGGAGACCCTGAGGAGTGTTAGATGTGAGGGGAGCCAAATAGAGACATACACACATATGAACACATACGGCTCTCCATGCCCCAGCTGATGGATTATCCTGACTTTGTCCCTGTGCCAGAGAATCCAAACGTCAGACAAACGCTGGAAATGAGGCTGCTTTGATCCTGCCACAGGCTGGATCGCTGATTGCCTGTGGAATTTGCCCTCCTAAGGCTGGAACAAAGAAGTCAGATGAATGTGGGGAGGCAGGACAGCAGCAGCAACTTTCCCAAATTCTGCCCACACCCTCCTGCACCCCTCAGTGGCTCACCTTGTCATTTGCTTGCCGTGTTCTCACTGCAAACACTGCTTGCTTCAAGCTGTGACTGTGGACTAAAACAGAAAGCATGATGGGGAGTCCTGAAAGGATGGAGCTTCCTTCAGTGACACCTCCAGCCCATCTAACAGCATCCCTTGGAGATGCTAATGAAACATATCCTGTTAAGGGGGTAATCCCAAGGCTGAAGAGTTCCTAGGGTCCTGATGTCCATTGCTTTGTCCAAGGGAAAAATCAGCTTTTCTCCCAGAAGCTCCAGAAAAGTGTGTCACACCAACCAGGAGGAGTTCCTCAAGGGTCAAAGCCCCCAGCACGAACCCCTGTGCTTGCCCCTGATGCATCTTGTGCCTCAAAACATCAGGAGGTAGAGATGAACCAACATGGCCCCAGCCACAGAAACACTTCTAAACTTGCCACAGATTTACTGAGATGAGAATGCTAAGGACCCTTAAGCCCTCCTTTCCCCCTTACTGACACCACTGCATGCTCCCATGGTGAGGCAACAGTCCCATGGACATGACCTGTTCCCATTTCACATTGGAGCTGTGTCCATCCCCAGACTGAGCTGCAGGAATGCAGGGGAGCCAAAGACCTGGGGTGCTTTTTCGTAGCACCTTCCAATCTCTGTGCTGGGAGCTCAAAACATGGCCATGCTCCCCATGCTTCCTTTGTCTGTAAAGCACCAGGGACTAGCAGAGCACTGAGCATACTCACAAAAAGGTATTTTGTGGTAGCCCTGAGAAGCCAGCCAGGTACTGGCCTGTTGCATTCTGTGTTGTGGAAATCCCCAGTGACAGCTTCTGCTGCAGGGAGCTGTGGCAGTGGTGAATGTGATTTCAAACCCACCTCTCTGCAGGCCACCATTTATGCAGCTGGTGGGCAATGCTGCCCCCAGATTACAATTCTTAATTTAGAGAGTCTCTTCTGACATTTTGACTACTACGGCCTGATGCTCTCAAGCTGTGCTCAGAGAGGGTGAAATTCAGCTCCTCCAATCACACCCAGTTTCTCTCTCACACTTTCTTTTCTTCCCTTCCTGATTCATTTAAAATAATCTATGAAAAATGTCACTGGTTTCCAGGAAAAGCACGGTCTGACCAAGGCAAAAGTCAACCCCTTAATTTAAAACAGTTGAGGGGGGGATAACCCGTTGAAGCTGCTCAGCTAATGCACAAACAGTTTGTAATTACAGGAGCAGGCTGGGAAAACAGGACCTACCTAGGGAATATTCTTATTAAATAAAGCAGAATTCTGTCACCTTCTTAATCATGAAATATTGATGAATCTGTAAGCAGCCCCTCTGAGGTTTTAGCCTTTGCCCTCTCCTTGTGTGTCTATATGTGTCCACACAAAGACAAAGGCGAAAAAAACACACTCAAAGCCTGCCCCTGGAGATGCAGAATTCTAACCAAGCTTCTCTGTGCCAGTGGATTTTGCTGAGCTTGCATGGGCATATGGATTGGAGAAATAAAAATTCTTCACTCGGCAAACCAGAAACTTCTTTTAGACTGAATGAGTAATGAAGGGGGGATTAAACAGAGATGAGAAAGAAAGGACACATTAAAGGGAGGACTGTCCCATGAATCAACAGAGAAAGGACCAGTCTTCCTTACTTTGATCCACCCTACATTTTTCAGAAGCAGTAAAGAGCTATTAAACTCCAGGTACCCAAACCTTCCCCTGCTTTATGAAGATATGCTTGTAGCTCTAGGGCTTGTTCCTGGCTAAACAAGCAACAGGACCTGTCTTCACAAGCCAAAGGCCAACCAGAGCAGCATTTGGGTTGCTGGAGCCCTGACCACTCATGTTCTTCCTCAGGAAGTCAGGGAGTCCCAGAGAAAGCAGCACCCAAGACACCACAGCCTGTGAACTCCAGCTGGATGGACTCAATATTCACCAAGAGCCACACTTGGGGACATCTGGGGCTGGGACAAGCCCCCATTGGCCCTTGGTCTTAGAAGGTACCCGAGTTGCTACAGCTTGAGGGTTCACACCATCCATCCTTGGGGTACCAGAAACTCGTCAGCCACTCAGCAGAGGAGCGAGTCAGCTCCAGGCAGCACCACACCTCTTGCACCATTCAGCTCATGCCTTGGCACTGCCACCTGCAGCCATCAGTTTTCTGGGGGGCCTCAGCAACAGGAGCCCAGAAAAGCCCTGAGGGGGAAGAGCCAGCGACTATGAATAATGTGGGTGAAAAGAACAAGTGTAGGGAAGAAAAATCACAGGCAAATTTTCATCCCTTCACACTCCTCTGTGCAGTGAGAAGGGACAGAAACTCTTTTCAAACCAAAATAACTATGCTCCATTCCACTTCTGTGACTCAACTCCATAGTCCTAACTGAGACAAATAAATAAAGAAAAATGGGAGCATCCCAGAAGGAGAGAAACAGACATCAGGAACCACAGGCAAGAACTGGGAAGCCAGTGCATCACCAGTAATGGATCCCAAAATGCAGACACTTGTCTGAGCCTGTTTTATTATCACTTCTGCAAGGGTGGACAAACAGGGCTGAGGAAAGAAAAATAGATGGGAAAGGAGGACTGACCACAAGGGTAGGCCAGGAAGAGCAGTTGCAACATGAGAGTATTGGGACTTCCCTGACAAGGAAATACCACAACTGGGAGTAACTGGAAAAGGGGACTGGGGCCAGGCTGGCTGGAAAGCAGGGGTAGGAAGGATCAAAGCACTAGAGGAGAAAGGAGGACAAAGAGGGGGAGGCTGCAATGGCTTAGAGAGGGAGAGATGCATCAAGCAGCAGGGGAGCCTTCTCTGCCCACTGTGGTAATGGGGTCTTTGTTCTGCTCCTTTCATGTCCGCGCACATCCCGGCCGTGGACAGCCGACAGGAGCTGAATCAATCATCCCTGGTCCCGGCGGAGGGCAGGCCATGATTGATTTGCTCTCCCTGATGCTTGGCTCTGAAAGGACACGCTCTCATTACAGTTTGTTTCTGGGTACCGTTCTTTACTCCAGGTCTGAACGCTGCAAATCTCCCACCTCCATCCACCACGGGATGAGTCGGTACCACAGTTTCCTTCCAACCCCCTGAGAAAGCTGTAAAAAAAACCAACCAAAAAACCCAAATGAACAAGACATGTCCCCCAAATTTAAAACCTGCTGCTGGAACAGAAAGCTGAGGCCGCGGCCATGGGTGATTTTAGTGCTCATCTGCTCCAAATTCCAGTCATGCTTGTCACACTCCCACAGCCTCTCTCTAATTGTCAGGCACAGCCCTTTGTGTTCCTAATCACCCCTGAAAAGGCCTCGCTGCCGTGGCCTGGTGGGCACCCTGGGGTGGCTGCGTGTGGGGCCGGCTAAGGCAGCCCTGCTCCTGCCCTGGCACGCCGCAGGCTGCCAGCTGCTCCGGGAGGATGCTGCAGGGGACAGAGATGGCCCCTAGTGACCAGAGCGAGATGGAGAC
Organism: Nicator chloris; assembly: GCA_013400495.1. Classification (NCBI taxonomy): domain Eukaryota; kingdom Metazoa; phylum Chordata; class Aves; order Passeriformes; family Pycnonotidae; genus Nicator; species Nicator chloris. The sequence continues at coordinate 254,834 of WAAE01016857.1, forward strand.
ACCCTGCCCAAGGGCAAAAGCTGGGACACGGGGGCAGGTGGCTCGTGGATGCACATTCAGGAGCAGAGAGGGGGCGGTGCCACCCAGCTCAGGTCCATCTGTGTCACCAAGGGTGAAGCCAGTCCTTCTGGCTGAGCTCATGTTCTACTTTCTGCAATGGACAGTGCTGCTGCCGGGTCAAATATGCATCTATGGGAAAGGACAAACGATTTCAAGAAGTTTTTTCCCTCTTCAGTGCAGCTTAAGTATCCCACTGATCCCAGACATGGGTGGAGGCAACGCTATTAGCTACCAGGGCCATTGAAATGTTAAGCAGACAGTTTATCTGCAGGATTTAATTATTCACTATTTTAAATTCTCCCCACCTACATGTTTATGTACCCTTCAGCCACTTTTACTTTTAATCAAGTTGTCCACAACAATGCTATGTTCTCCTTTAAGTGTTGCTCATAGAAACATGGAACAATTTCAGCTGGAAAAGGCCCTTAGGATCATGGAGCAATGAATGATGCTGCTCTCCAATCCATCACCTTGCTCACTGAAATGCATCCAATGAGGCACAACTCAGCTGTGTAAAATGGACTGAGGATTGTGGAGAATCTGGCAATCCAGATCCAAAAAAATTGCTTCCAAAAAAGTCCTGCACAAACCCAAATCTTCTGCAGGATTGGTTGGAAGAGAGGAGTCTCAGAGAGAGGAGACTTTCAGGACCAACTCATCTGAGAAGTGTCTGAGAAAACCAAAGTGTCTGAGTTATAGCAACAGCAAAATAAGGCAATCAGGGTGAGATTGAAGCATGTTAGAACCAGCAGACACCAGACACAGATTCTGGTAGTGATGTCCTTCTGAGCAGGTCCTTACAACTACCCTGCTCTCTTTCTGGTCTGAGTTGCTGTCATACCAGGTCTGTGCTGATGCAATCTAGTCCGAGTATCCAGCACAAAGCATTCCCTGGTTTCAGTGCCTGATGGGTTAAAAAAAGTGTTAGCAGAGCCCAGGCTTCCACAGGCACTTTGCAGCTTAGCTGTTAATTTGGGAATGTCTCCACTTCACCTCCAAGTTTTGAAACTTTGCCATGCCTTTTCATTAAGCTGTGTTTTCCTTCTGGAAACGACCACATCTCTGTATCACTAGATCTTTACAACAAAGCCCAAAGGGTTTTATACTCTTCAGTGAGTGTTCCTAACTATTCCCAGCTCACTTTACTAGGAAAAGCTGCTTCTGCTGGCTGCATTTACTGCTCATATAGGCAATACATTTTCCAGATTCTTTCCACCTTCCTCCTTTTTACTAGAGATGTGCTCCAACATGAGAACAGACTAAGCTGAAGCAGAGGAAATGTTGCAGCCATGTTGGCCCAGTAGTTTTATAGCAGAAATTTCTTTGGAAATCAGCACAGAGCTCTGCACAGACAACAGTAACAGTTTGTGTAAAAGTATGTGTAACTCCTGCCTTGCTTCTAATAGCAGTATCCAGTGGATGCCATAAATCTCGAGAAGTAAAATTCCTACTTTTGCAAAGAAAAGAAAAAAATAAAGGAAAAAAGGGAAAAAGAAGAAAAGAAAAAAGAAAAAAGAAAAAAGAAAAAAGAAAAAAGAAGATATCAGAGTGTAATATAAATGAAGACATTATTCTGATTTCATCTTGTACTCTATGATAAAGTGCAACAAGGGCCAGCTGTTCCCTGAAGGGTATCCCTAAGACCAAAGGAGACACAGCAAGACACCAGCTACAACATACCTTTGAAACACCATCCTAAACACAACTCTGAAGTCACTGCTTCCAGACATAGATTTTCAGTCACCTTTAGCAGAGCTTTCCTCCCTCTTTGTCTGCTTTGTCCTTACTCCAGTAGAGCTGCCCAGGTTTGTACCAGTTCAGATCTAGGCTATCCCAGATCTTCTGGGATTTATGCTGGTCTAGAAACCACAAATAACACCAGGGAACAGCTCCTGCTGCACCAAGTTCTACACAAACATGAAGTAAGAGATAATATCTGAAGAAGCTCACTAAAAGGAAAAGGCCCCTCACTACACACTGAGGGTCTGGAGCGTGTCCAGAGGAGGGAATGGAGCTGGGGAAGGTTCTGGAGCACAAGTCTGATGAGGAGCACTTGAGGGAGCTGGGGGGGGCTCAGCCTAGAGAAAAGGAGGCTCAGGGGGGAAACCTTGTCACTCTCACAATTCCCTGACAGGAGAGTGCAGCCAGGTGGGGGTTGTTCTCTTCTCCCAAGAAGCAATAGGACAATAGGAAATGTCCATGAGTTGTACCAGGTGAGATTTAGATTGGATAGTAGGAAAAGTTTCTTCACTGAAAGGGTTGTCAGGCTTTGGAACCAGTTGCCCAATGAAGCAGTAGAATCACCATCCCTGGGGTATTTAAAAGCCATGTAGAAGTGGCACTTGGGGACACAGTTTAGTGGTGAATATGGTGGTACTGCCTTAGTGACTGGCCTTGATGATCTTGGAGTCCTTTTCCAACCTTAAGGATTCTAAGACACCATGGTTCTAAATGAAACAGGGAGTGACACCACAGTGACACAGGGATGTCTGATGGAATGTGGCAGAGGCTTGCAGCTTGTGTATCTGAACACCACACACTGATTTTGCCTTTACAGCACTGCTTAGGCTTGTATTTCCACCCTAATGTACTAGACCCTTCTGTGGTTAAGCTCACTCAATCTAAGAACACAAATAACCTCAAAAACCCCCATTTGGGAAGCCTCTGTTCCTTGGGGAGCCACTGACAGTTCAATGACCCTGCCCTAAATTCTCCTCTGGGCAAACCAATCACTGCCATGGAATTGTTACCTTCTTTCCTGTCTTTTCTGCCTGTTCCCCATTTGACACTTTTCACAGTGACAGTTATCAGGCTCTGTATAATATAATCAAAAAGCTGATTCTGGCTTCAAGCCATTCCAGAAAAAAATGTTCACAGCACCCCATATTAAAATGCAGCCCCTGTCCTGCACCTTCCTGCTAGGTAACTTTCTGCTCCTTCTCTCCACTCCATTTTTTTGGGTTTATGGGGTTTAGGTTTGTTTGTGAATTTTTATTATTTTTTTTGGTAGTATCACATTATCCCATGTTTGCAATAGTAAAACCACATTATAAAAGCAGCTGATATTGGACTAATTTTATCACAGGGCTAGTAATAAAGTTTAACACCAACTATAATATTGTTGTACACCAGAAATATTGCAACAGAACTGTAATATCCTGTTAAATTCATTTTCCACCCAACACCACAAGATCTGTTGAAAGATGTTAGGGGTGAAAGGTTTGTAGATTTTTAATTTTCTTCTTTTTTTTGGCTTTATTTTTGCAAGGCACTATAAACGTTTAAATTTCATAAAAATATACATCACAAATTTGGCAGTAATCATTCTAGTGACACATCTAAAGCCTTCATTGTCTGAAAAGTAATGTATGGCCAGCAGCTACCCTGCAAAGCAAAAAAACATCATTAGAACCAGCTCATAGAAAGGAAGAGGTATTTTTAACATGGCCCCCATTGCTGCAGCATCTTTTCCCCTCCTAATGCTTTATATATTTATTCTTAGGCACCCCAGGGAATTAGATGCAATTATCCTTTTCTTCTTGGGCAGAGAAATGGGTAAAATGTTAAGCAGCTTGCCCCAGGTGACACAAAAAGTTTTATGATACTTCCTGGGTCTGAATCAGCATCCCTGGCACAGCAGCCAGGCTCCCATGGGAGGGGAACATGGGTGAACTAAAAATTCTTCTTCCTGCCATCAGCCTTGTCTGAGAACACCAGCCACTTTTTACTGCCTCCAAGGAAGGTCTCAGCCATCTATAGGAACACACAGGATTAATTAAAAGCATTCTTTTAAACCAATTAACTTACACTGGTAGAAACCCTTGTGTAGATACTCTCAGTGGATTTAAACCTATTTTTTTAAATTCAGTTTAACTTGAGGCTCTGCATTTGCCAGCTGTGTCCCCAGCATCTTCCGCATCTTTTCAACTACTTCTGTTTTTAAACTAATTTTAATTAAGCTCATGCACTCTGTGTGGTCAAATCCCAAAGGGGTTGTAGGAAGGCAGGCAGAGACACTAGGAAAAAAGAGAACAAGTTGGTTCAAGGCAATCCCTGGTTCTGCAGCCCAGCTCTTGGCAGGTACCAGCTGTTTCAAGTTCAGTATTTTTGGACAGTGAGACCCCAGCCCTGTCCTGATGAACTTATGGTCTCCAGAGGAATTAATCTACTCCTTAAAGACTGCATTTGCCCAAAGTAAAAGCAAGACAGGAAATATGAACGATGGTGAGCAGTCTGCTACAGAAAACCAGCAAGAAGCAGGAGAGCTGATGTCTCCCAATGGTCGGTGCTGCTGCTCTCAGCCTTCCTCCAGAGCAGGGCTGGAGGTCACCTGGGGACAACGCTCAAAGCTGGGCTTTTCAAGGTGATCCAGCATGGAAACCAAAATATGTAAGTATGGAGGCTGGCTTGGAGACAGCCCCGAAGGCACAGTATTTATGGGAACTGTCCATGTCTCTAAACAAGCTAAAAACCACAGAGGGATGGAGAACTGTAGATTTCATTGACCATTCTCTGATCTAAACACATGCACTACACATTAAGCAAGATACCTCAGGAAATATTTTTAAATATGTTCTGACCTGATTATGAAAAAACTGGAGGATAAAATATCACTTACCCATAAACATTTTCTCTTTTTAAAAGATCATTCAGTATTGGGGTTTTTTTTTAATTTGTTAATGTACGTGCCAAGGAGGCAGTGGGTTGAAGTGTAGAAGGCTCCAGCCCTTCCTGACTGGACTCTTTTCCATCTCCCTATAACAAGCTGAATACTCCCAGAGATTTTCTTTTTTGGATTTTAAGCCCCCCAGATCTACAGCTCAGCACAGCTTCCTGTATGGCCATTCTGGTTAGCACAAAACAGCAATGACAACACCACCCTTTTCAGATAGGATCTTCCTACAGTTACCATTTCCTTCAGGCTTCATCCTCAAAATGCCTTTAAAAATAACTTCTCCTGCAGTATCAGGCCATTTGTGCTATGATTGTGATCAGCCTGAATAGCCACAGGGAATAGTCTCCAGGACAGCATTGTGTGCAGGTGTGTATAAGCATCAAAGCCACCATCAGTGGCCAAGATGTCCTGCTGCCTAAAATAATTTTGTATTTCTAGCAGGAATTTTGGCCTTCACAGGAGCTTCTTTTTAGGTCATTGAGGCTGTAAGGGGGAAAAAAAAATAAGTCAATTGTCATCCACTATGAAAGGCTTTGCATTGTTAATTAATTGCCCCAGAAACTAGGAAACTTGTCAAAGTGTAATATACAAGGGTAAGGAAAGTATTTAAGGGCCCATGAAAAGCTGGAAGAAAGAGGAAAATCAGAAAAAAACCCAAAAAAAGTCACGTGGATTACAAGAAAACCAGATACCAAGAAGGTTTTCAGAGACCAGGTGGCAACACATTAGTGGCAGAATTTCTCATGGCTATTTTCCAACAGCAGCTCAGGAATATGAGCGAGTCTGTTAGATGGGAAAACACCAACCACACAGAAGCTTCATTGGAAGTGGAGGGCAGGAAGGCACCAGGAGTGAGTGGTGAAGGCAGATGGTGAGTGTTTGTAGGAGGCCTCTGGAAAGGAGGTGAAGGCCCAGCAGCCTCCAACAAAATGTGACAAGAGTCAGGATGCCAGGGAAAGACTTCCCAGTGAAGGGATTTCTTGCCTGCTCATATCCTAAAGCACTTTGTAATGGAGTGACAATTGCACGTGAAAGGGACCTTCCTGAGCTGCTACAGATTTATGTGTGTTCTGCAGAGGTGAAAATAACATCACAAATGGGACATGGCTAGAAATAAGTCCCCTTTAAGTCATCATCATACCATTGTGTATTGGCAATAAAACCCATTCTTTTCCTTCCTCTTTCTCTGTGTTTGGCCCTCTACTAGTACAATTCTTTACTTCACTTGACTTAAACTACCCTTCATTTGCACATATTTAAATGAGTAAGACCTTTTACATTGCTCCCTACAGAGGAGCAGTAGTGATTTACTCCTGCTAAAATTTTTGATCATACCCATAAAGGTAAAGTCAATCCAGCTTGAGGATGGCTGTGTGTTATCCTATAGTGCAGCCCAAGGGAGGTTTTAAAAAAGGAGTATGAGCGTGTGAAGCCAAGGCACAGAATTTAAGGCCAGAAGCAACTGATAAAATCAGTTTATCTACCAAATAGCATAGATTTCTAGAAATGCTCCAAAGTCTCTTAGGACTACAAAAGACATCTGTATTGGAGCTGGAAAGTGAACCCAAACACACAAGTCCTACTGCAGCAGGTGACCTGCAAGGCCACAGTTCAATTCTCGTGGGTGGAAGCAAGTCAGGCATTTTCTTTATATCTCATTGAGGGACCATTTGCTTTTCCTGTGTCTCACATGACTGACCTGGGACCATGCCCTCAAGCAGGCAGCAGAACAAATCACAGAGCACAAATTGCTTGAAAAACTAGTGCAGGTGGCTAATGAAAAGCTCAGCTGAAAACTTCTCTCTGCAAGAAGATACTGAGGGCAACTTCTGCTGAAAGCAGAATCATCCCTTCTGATGGTATATCCTGTTTCTTCCTCAATGCTAGAAAACAATGCAAAACCATTATCTGGATGCTTAAATTCATGCTGCCCTCTTCTGAATAATTTATTTGTAAGGTTTCACACTGTATTGTCACCAGATAAGTAAATGTTAGGGTTTTCAAAGTAATATTTACTTCTCTATTCTTTGGTTACCAGAAGGCAGTTTCTAAGCTGCCTTGATAGTATGTTCTCATCTCCCTCCTTCAGCTGCAAACCTATATTCTTTCCCTTTGCTTCTTCCAACCCATCTTTTCCCTTTGATTTTTTGCTTTTCATCAGTTTGTGTGGATGGTGGTGCCTTAACCGGAGAGGCTCATCAGTTCTGCTTTAAATGCCTTAAGTGGCTTTTGAAACTCAAATCATCTGACCATGCACATGAGCAGAAGAGCCTTAGCAAAAAGGCAAGAGTGAACAGTGACAAATAAGGAAGAAAAGCCCTTACCCACTGTAAGGTCCTGCCATTCCCACTGGCTCCAGACACAACCAAGGATCAGAGGTATCTGGGCCCCACTCAGACTCTTTGCTGAGTTTTCTACACTGAGATCCCACCGGGATAATGCAGAACTTAATTTATCTTCCATGTTTACCAAGCTGTCTTTTGGGGACATCCATAATGATCCTGTTTTTATCTGGTACCCAAGGAGGACAAAGGCTCAGTGATGTGAAGGAAGATACATTAGCTGTCAGAAGACAGGTAACACATCTTGCTAACATACTCTGTTCCATTTTCCCCCCAATAGCCTGAAGCGGTGTTTTCCTTTTAAAAATATCCTATCAGCTCTGACAGATGGATTAAGGCTTAAAAGCATCAATATTTTGGGAAAGTAGTACCTGCTAGCAGGCCAGATATAGGTTTGTCATTCAAGAGGTTTTATATTTCCTATTAGGTCCGTTTCCTGAAAAGCAGCAACCATTTATTTTAAACTCTACTTACTGGTAGGGGTTGGGTCCTGTTGAATTTTTTTTTTTTCTTTGTGAGGAAGGAGGGCTTGTTTTGATTTCTTCAGTGGACACATCATCTGTCAGCAGTGGGGAAGAGTGAGAGTGCTTTTCCTTGACTGTCCTGAAAGGTGACGAGTAAAAAACTGGCATTGCTCTTGCTTGAAGTGGATTGTCAGAAGCTTGCTGCAAGAGGATAGATTCAAAAAAAAAAAAAAAAGAAAAAAGAAAGCAAAAAAGAAAGAAAAAGAAAATATCATCTCAGAAACAGATTTAAAGACTTCTCATAACTTTTATTCCTCTCACAGCAAAGACTGAATCAATCTTGTTGTTCATATTCCCCACCTTACTTCTGACAGGCTGTTTTGCTTATCTGGCATTTTGGCTCAGATGGATCCCACCTGATTTCAGTCAAAGACACTGAAGTTAGGAGTGTCGTTATCTGGGCACCAGCTACAGTCACAGAGGAGAGAGAGACACCTCAGGAGAGGGATTCACATCTGAGGAGGGTGAATCATTCTCTCAAGATGCCAGTATTTCTCCATTTCTCAAGATGCTGCTGGCACAAACAGCAGTAAGTCAGTACAATGAGGCTTCTAATTTTGGAGCCTTGGTGAAGTGCCTGAAGTTTGATGAGTGAATTGAGACTGTGGTGAATCTCCCTCTCATCCTATCTGCAGCTTGATGGAAAGGAAGATATCAAAGGTATTCACCCCTTTGTCACACAGGACTCTTGTGAAGGGACATGAGAGCAGAGAATTCACAAAGAAGAAAAGGAATAAAGAGAAGAGAAATGTGGAGGTTTCTGACGGGAAGTGAGGAAATATATCCCACTTTTGCCTTCTGGCTTTGTGAGCTGAGTTACATGGCTTCTTGTCTATGCCACCTCCACAGCCAGAAGGCTGCTCAAATACAGGATTTGATTCTGGCCCAAAGCTCAGGCAGGAGCCTGGATGGGGATTTGCACATGGTTTCCATCTGCTCCCCAACTATTCCTCTCCAATAACTCGTGCAGCTGAATGGCAGCGGTCCTGGGAAGGACAGGGTTGGGGTGGCCAGTGACTTCAGCCCAAAGACTCAGAGTGGCTGAATATATTCACTAGAAGGATAGAGAAACATTAGCAGCCTCAGTGCAATTCCAGGGAAACATTTCATTTCAGGAGATTCTTTGATGTGCAATATTTTCTTATGCCTAAGTACTATGTGCAAGGAGTTAAAAGAAATGGAACATTTTTTGGCTCAAAACAGCAGTAGGAGGTGGAAAAGTAGAGTCAAGTTAGGAGCCCAGCATTTAACAGATCAGCAATGTGATCTCCTCTGAAGACCCTGACTCCAGGATGTCCTAGCAGCATTTTTTTGCATTAGTGTTCTTCCAGTCATGAGAAACCAACAGTGCAATGTGATCCCTCAGATACCTCCACCCTGTGACCCCAAATCCAAGTCCATCTCCACAGGGCATGGTAGACCCAGGAAATCCATCCCCAGTGGAAGGACTGAATAGAGGGTCCTCCCCAGGAATCAGCTTTTGAGTTGCTGCTCTCTGTAGCCTTGTCTGGAGCAGTTTCAGCTCTGCCACTTCCTCAGAGGTGCCCCAGCACTGTCTACAAAGTGCTTCCTACTGTGCTGAGACCCAAAGGATCATTGGGGAGTTGCCATCAACGAGGCACTTGGCAGAAGTCTCTCCTGATGGTGTTCAATTTTCCCAACTCTGTCACTCTGGGATGTGGCTATGTAGGCACTGCTGGTGCAGTTCTGCTCTCTGTTCACTGCCTAGGGGGCACAGTTGCTTCCCAACATCCTGTTTTCCTACCATTCTAAATGCAGAAGTTCATTTTGGCAGGTCCAGAATGCCCAGATCTTGCACACATTTGAAATGCAGGTGAGAAAAGAACAACTCATTCTTTTCTTCTTTCTCACCTATTTTGGCAGAGGGATCCTTGTGAGCATCAGGTTGACCCATTCAGGGTCTGTGTGAGCCATGAAGCAGCTGAGTGTGGCCTAAAGACAGTCACATCAGTTGCCTCCAGGCAGGGGCAATCCCTGAGAGCATTCAGCCCACTGAAGATAGAAATCACTTGTCATTCTTCATAAAGAAACCTCAGAGCAACTTCACTGTGGTGGGACACAACCAGGATGCAAGGAGGGTGCTAGTGCCATGGTGACATACTCCACGTTTTGGGTGGCACAGCAGGACATGTTACTGAGGGCTAAACCTTCATTTTTCACCTTCCTTTATCCAGTACTTGTAAATCAGACAGTTCCAGAGCCATGTCTTGAAAAAGGAAATCCAGTGTCCAGACTGAACGTGGGAGGCAGGAAAGCATCCTGAAGGCCATACTCAGAACAGGAGGATTTGGGACTCCTGGAGTACAATTACTCCAGGGAGGGCTCCCAAGTGTCTCATTCTGCATGTCCCTAACCTGTGGGTGACTATAATTATCAGTGTTGCTTGGTGGTGAGGAACGCAGGGAGACAAGATTTACAGCGAGACTGAGCACCACCCACTCCCCCTGGAGAGCATTCCCATGAGTAACCACTGAACAGCAGTGGGTCTCCTGGAGAATGAAGTTCACAGCCTGGCCCTGAGAATCGTTTTAAGCCTTTAAAAGGTCCTCTGCAGATCATCCTCAGTCATTCTTCTGCTCACAGGCAGGCACGCTGCAAGTTCTGCCCTGCACCTAATGGCTTCCTGGTGGTGTTTGCCGAATTAAAAATAATGTGTGTGATGCACTGTGTCATGTCCACGTCCACGTGTGCAATAACAAAGAGGTACTGACACCATAATAGACAGTTTGCTCAACACACTGTAATAAGATCAGATAGTTTCAGTACCTTTTTGGGGGCCGTTTTTCACCCAAGTGACATGCTTATCCGTTTTGGTGTATAAACTTCTACAAGGTCATCTAGGATGTTGTGTTTTACCTTGATTGATGGCACGGTGCAAGGAAGTGTGACTGATCCTTGCAATCGTGTCTCAACCCATTTTTCTCCAGATCTCCAAGGGCTGAAATCCTTCATGTAAAAAAAAAAAAAAGACAAAAAAACCCAACAAACATCAAATCAAACAAAATAAAGAGCCCGTTCTGATCTAAAAGTCTAGAGCAGTCGAAGCTGAAGTACTCATCCTGTCTGTTAATAACTTTCAAAAGTTTTTACTGCAAGATTTGGAATGTGACAGTAAAATTCTGCAACATGCACATGGTGTGGGAGGAATAGAAATTACATTCAGAGTCTGAGTCTGGAAATTTGTGCCTGAACAGGGAAAAGCAAGGGATGTGTTTAATCAGCAGGCTCAAGCATCCCCTTCTTGTAAGACAGAAAAAGACAGCACTTAAACTTGATAACTCCTTGGAAATAGCAAGTGAGGAACATGGATCGGACGTCAGCAATGCTCGCTGGGGAGAAGAAACACAAAATGGAGTTAGAATTAACACTTTATGCTGTGCATTGCGGAGCAATTTGTTTGGTGATTTCCCTGCCTGCCCTTGTGGCTGGGTTACCACTGCCCCATCCCAGTGCCCTGCAGTGCAGCCTTTTATATTCCATGTGTCTCATTCACCAGGGAGGCTGGGACATTCTCCTGGCAGTGGGGTTCCCCTGGTGGGAGCAGCTAGATGCTCCTCAAACTCTTAGTAACACAGCAGCACTGTAATGGTAAGGAGAAAGGAAACTGAACCACTGAAAAGGGAAACCTTTGTTAAACATCCTTCAGCAAAGCCAGGAACTGCAGCCAGTTGTCTGCCCAGTGGCAGAGGTCATTCAAGCAAGGCTGGGTTTGTGTCCTGCCTGGTTACTGCAACAAAAACCAAGGAGAAATACACATCTGGGTTTTCTCTTAAATCCAAACAAAAGGGGGACTAGAACTAGAAATTCACTCCCTCCAAGTGGATATCAGGGCAGGACTGAACTCTTCCCAAAGAATATACCCCCCTCACCAACCACGAGCCCCTCTCCTTCCCTTCAGTGCTAGGACTCTCCCAAGCCTTGGAGACAAGGACACAGATGTTTGCCTTATTCCCAAGTGTCACTGTGGTTTTATATAAAAAGTATAGACACCCATCCTGCCAGAGCTCCCAGGCAGTGCCAAACACTTTCCCAAGTGATACTTGCTGATACCTGTGCAGTCACAAGTGGGTATGGAGGAATGAAACCATCTCAGGGACCAGGGGTTCTGGGCAGTGGTGTCAGCCCACCTTCATAACAAGGTTTTGCCAGGTGGACATCAGCTCTGGATCAGTCAGAAGACTGAGGCTGACACTTCTGTAAGTATTAATCTTCATCTGCAGACCTCTTCAGTGAGATTCTGAAAATATTAATGCCTCATCCACATCAGACAAAGCTCTGTGTCTCCTCTCTTGCTAGCTCCAGTTGCCCACCTTGGGTTAGCAAAGGCTGCAGGACTTGTGCAGCCTGAGCTCCAAGCAGCTGTGACAGGCACAGCAACAAAAATGGTGACCTGTAGATAGCAGGTCTTTTCTTTTGCCACTAGAAATACAGTCATTCCAACAATGTTACCCATAGCACAAACGTTCTGGAAAGTGTTCCCAGCACAGGCAGAGCTGGTAGACTTGGAGTTTAAAGGCCACAGGAATCAATCTGAACATGTCACACAACCTTACTGTGACAGACCCAGAAACACGCCCCAGGCTTCTTGCATCAAACACTCACACCTAGTGATTGAGCCAGAGCTCTTTTTCTCAAAAGGCACCCAAACCTTCATTAATGTTGTTAATTAACTTCATTTCAAAAGGGACTGCTACCCTCTTTGACTGATCTTACACTAACTGTTAATTTTGGGCTATGAATGGTTACTGAACTTCCTCCTCGTACAAACAGGGGCTCCCCAGGAAGGATGCCTTTCAACTGGGATACAGCATGTTATCAAAGCAAAGGAGAATTTCCTCTCTCTCTCTCTCATAACTGAGAGAAACGAGGTTTTGATCCAGCAGTGTCACTCACTGAGATGACAGGTTAGGATAACTGTGTATGATTGCAGATTGCAAGATGCTAAAGTATATGCAAGCCACCTTCCGAATCCCAGGTTGTACATTACTGTTTTCCTCTGAGGAAATCTTTTTTCCCCCATGTAAAACCCAGAAAATACTCACTTTGGGTACTGTGTTCTGATCTCACCCCTTTGAAATTACTTCAGTGTGGCTCTTATAGCTTTGGGCCAGCACCAACAGACCCCCAAACCCAGCCCTTAGTTTTTCAAACCATGATTTATTTTACTGGTTTGAATCTTTTGTGAAGGAGTCACGTGAGCACCTTGCATCTTCAAATCAGTGTGACTGTGCCAGCCCTCACAATCCTGTGCAAAGACGGAAAGTTAATTAAACGTGTTTAATTTATAAATGTTATCCCTTCTGGGGAGCAGAGCACAACTCCAGCTAAAAGGCAATGCTGTGTTTATTTTACTTCTTCATTGGCTGTTCCCAACCTGCAGTGGTTTATGGATTTAAATAATGTTTTAAAGTAGGGAACGGTTGTGGTGGAAACTAAGCCCAACATTTGAATAAGCCATGAAGAAAGAGTAACTTGAATGATGCAATGATTTCTAGGAAGCCGAAACAATTAATTCTTTCATGGGTGGAATATAAGCCAAAAAAATAAAGCTTCAGTGTCCCATGGTGACAGCAAAATTTAAACGTATGGTATTAAAGAAGGCAGAATTCCCCACTAGTATATGAAAACAGTGTTCTCATTTAGGCCAGCAGAAATCTGGACTAGTTCCATTTGGATCATTGAGTTTGCCCTGGATTTACCCCAGGGTAAGTGAGAACAGAAGACAATCCTCTCAGGTTTTCTATCAGGGCCAGACTCCAAGAAGCTACTACCCACACAGCTCCAAGGTAGGACCTCTTCATCACCACTGGTATCTGTGGGGATCAAAATATTTGTGCTCCCTACTGTCTTCCACTTTTGAGAGGGCTCCTTTCTAAAAGCAATCCCACTCCAGCTCAGCTCCTGTAATATTCCCAGCCGCTTGGGAAAGCTAAGATCTAATCCCAAATAATTGCAAGTGTTTGTCATAGGGAAAAAAATAATATCTGAAGACATGTGCACCTAGGTTGTTGTGGGACACTGCACTCCAGACAGCAAAACATCCTCGGTGAAATGTACACCATTTCTGAGTAAGGAGGTTTATCATTTAAAACACAATTATTTTAAAAAGAAGAGACATTAAAACAGAGAGAGCTTCACAATGCTGTACAAGAAATGTAACCACCAGTATTTCAGTTGCTGTTAGTGACTCTACTACCTTCAGCTACTCATGAATCTATGAGAGCAAGTGATGTTTGAGTGTCCCATACCTGATACAGCAAATGGAACCCACCTAGAAGGTTTCTGAGACAGGGACCATCCTTCCATACTGCACCAGAGGAGGATCAGTCTCTAATCCAAGTGCCGAAGGGTTGGACTAACACAGAACTGCAGGACAATCACACAGCAATCTCTACGTTTTACCATGGTGCTGGTGACATCCCTTGAGAGTTTCAGGAAATGATGGCAAGATCCCAGAGACCAGGCAAAAGGGCATGTCCTAAAGATGACTACAATTTGTTACTTGGATTAATCATACGCAGGTCATGCTTTCTGTCATTTTGACTAGAGCTTTATTTTCTTTCTACCCAAACTGTCCTCACTTCATTTACACCCTTTTTCAGCAGAACACTTGCAAGCCTAAATTTAAATATGAGTATGAACCCAATCAACATATCTCCTCTGGCTGCTAAAGAGAAGCCCCCAGGCTATCTAAAAAATCAGACTGTATTCAAAGAGAATTTGTGGTGTTGACTCAGACACTGCCAGAGCATATTTTCTAAGGGGTGCAGTGTAGGCATCACATTTGGCTTCAGCTGGACTCAAGGAGAGTTTTGTGGTGGTACTATTGAGATCCTGAGCAGAGCTGAGGGAGGAAGCCAGGTAAGTAAACTCAGACCTGGCTGACACACGTTGCACCCACAAAGGGAACCTTGGTTAGACTCATGCTACAAAGCCAACCCAGCAGCTGCTCAAAATTCAGCCTGATGTTTGTTCTACGTTCCCACAGGTAATATCCCCATAGCAGTGGTTTATATTACTGTAAGAAAAGTATTTTAAATACTTTAATGGCCTGCTTTATACCCATCCTGGCCTTCAGTGGGTGCAAATAATTGCTGGTGCAATTTTGTACCTCCAGTTATTTGCAGTTTTGGTGCATGTCACTGACGTGTCTAACTAGCTGATAAGATACGTGGGTGCAATCAGATGCTGTAATTAGAAGTTTAAATGACACGAACTGCACCCACACATAACTGCTAGTGCAAAATTGTATCCATAACATCTTGGAAGCAACAAAGAGAGGAAGGACTTAGAAATTTGTGCCTGCAAATGTTAATTTGCATGGCAATGGAGCTCGAACCTATTTGGCAAATACACTTTGATTACACAAGATTTAAGCCAATTGTTTCTAAACAACCTGAGAATGTTCAGACACTCAGCATTAGACAGAGCATCTTGAAAATTATACTAGTCTGCTGAACTAGGGCAAGGAACTTTTCTCTTGAGTTAGGTAACATGTAATTCATGACTTCGTTACTGCCTTAGCCGTGGTTGGGGTAAGCAGGAGCCTTTGCTTGCAATGACAGATTTTTATAGTGATTTCTCAAGGCTGCAGCACAGAGTAAGTGCGTTTCGTATTTCATAATAAGCAAATGGTGTGCAACAAATAAGAGGGTTCTTGCTTTGGAGTTTCTCTTGACACCATAATCATTTAATATGCAATTATATATTACAGCCTACTGCAAGGCAGGAATTTTAAACTGACACCTCTTTGTAGGCATTACGCAAAGTTTTGGGAACCTCAGAGGGGTTTTTAATGGTTTTACTGGGAAGAGGCAGATGCATTTTGATGCTAAATCAAAATCATTGGTGTTTCTCTTATTTTTCTTCTATTTTAGCCTGAAGGCCCTGTTTAACTATCCCTGTGCACTACGGTGTGTGCCACAGAGCTGGAAATATTTCTTCAGGCTGTTTGTTATTTCTCCCTCTCTTCTGGCCAAGGGAGACTGAGAGAAAAACTGAACCGAGACTGAACAAGCCAAAAGGAAAACTGAACAGATGGGAGTATAGAGGGATAAAACAAAAATGCTGAGAGACCACATCCTTTCATCTCTGCCCCAGCATTCTGACTCATCGTGGCAGCCTTTCCCCTTGCTGGGAGAGGGAAGCATGAGGAGACCATGGCAGAGAAACACAGCAGGGGCTTCTTGCTGTGCCTTGGGGTGATCCACCCCCCAGGCTTGGAAGTTGTATTTGGACTGCTGAGGACAGGAGAGCAGTTTTCAGACAAGGAGCATCATTTTACCTCTTGAGCATTGAGCCAAAATGCAGAGGTGTCTACTCTGAACTATACCCAGTCTCTCCAGAGTCATGTTGTGCTTTAGGCCAACCTGTGCCTACTTCGTCAGCTGGGATATTCCTAATCCCAAGCATCACAAACGTTCCAAAACTTCAGAAGGTGCCCATCCTGAGTTCAGGAAGTTTTCTTTTCATCAGACCCTACCTATTTTCATATGCCTCAACTTGGGAGCCAGCCCCTCCTGTGTGTTCCAAAGCAGCACAGACCATGGCAGCTTCTTGCTGTGCCCAGCTTGGTTCCCCACCTCCTGTCTCTGCTTCTGATGCTCTGCAGCTGACCCTAGAAGAAACAAGCTAAAATCCCAGCTACCCCAGAAGCAATCCCTGGAGAGCAGGGCTGGCTAATGGCAAACAGCTGCAGCTGTTAATGTTATCTCAGGGGATCTGGGCTTTAGCAGTGAAGGTCCCAGGTTCAGGTCCTGTTGGCAGACCATAAGATTAATACTGATAATCTCTCCTAGCAAAATACAGTGGGTATCACCTTCTTGAGGCCCCAGGTGCCTGGCAGAAGAGGCAGCAGGTGATGTCTAAAGCACCATGTTGTCCTCTTGGCTGGATAAACAGAAAGATGCTCTGGTGGCTTTAAATTGTTTTTTTCTCCTGTTTTGTTTTTTTTTTCCTCTGATAGACTTTTCTCCAATTATCACACACTGTGGCTGTCCGTAGACTGACTATTTCACACCATCTGAATCAAGTGTCTGCTCTCCATTAGGTGTACAGGATTTCCATATGCCCTGATTGCTTCTACTGCCATCTCTTCTCTTGAACCTGCAGAGTTGTTGGCTGTGTTATCCAAACCATCCCTCTCAGCCTATCAAACCTCCCAGCTAACAGAGCAGAGGGATCCAAGTGGAGATTACAAAATGGCAGGTTCCTGGAGCAGCCTTGGTGATGAGCAGCACTCAGCCATAGCCTTGGATTTCCAGGATGCAGAATAAACAAAGTCCACATTGCTGATGGATAACTCAAAAAAGGGGTGAAATGATCTCACCAAAGCAAAACCGTTAAGGTAAAACTATTAGATAACATTAGCTGAGTTTGTCAAAGAACTGGAGAGCTCTTGGCCCACCTTGCCGTGGACATCTGGCTACATAGTGCTGCCTTGATAATGCCAATCCTCACCTCCGTCCTCTGGGACATGGGAGAGGGCAGAAGAGCCATCAGCCATATATGAGGCTTGGCTGTGGTAATAAGGGAGCCACTGCAACCATGAATAATCTGTTTTCCACAGTTTCCATAACCCATAGGGTGTGAAAAGCTGGACAAGGATTTGTAAATGAATTGAGCCCAAGAGTAATTACACGTTCCTGTAGATTACTTGGTGCTGTAATTGCACTTAGTATTTACCATGTGACCTAAGCCAGAAATAATCATGTATTTACTTTATATTTATATTGTAACGTGCCATGTACTGTAATTATACTGCCACTCCATGGTACTTAACACATCATTGAATGTTCCACAATTATCATGTTAGTAAATAGCACTTACTGAGATTTGTGGCCTGTAATTTCAAGCATTACCTGCTAAAGATTTATTGTAGGAATGTCAAAAAAATGTTTCTTGACAATATCATTTCTTGATATGTTAAAAATGATAAGTCCTAGAACCAATAGGAATCAATCCTAAAAATTTCAAAATTTGAAAATACAAAAGGAAATCTAGATTTGAAATTAAGGGCTTTTCCAGTAAAGTAATGATCACTTCCATAAAGAATTCTCCTAATTCTCCTGCTTGAAGTTCCAGAATATTATAAGTGCAAACTGTCAGACTTATGTGATTAAATGAAAGAATTAAATCCACCTTGAGACTCTTAAAGAAAATTGTTGTGGAAGAAGTTAACATCCACTAGACCTCTCATTTAATTCTGATTAAATCTCTGAGTGGCTAAAACTAAACCTTGGATTTTCTGAATGGATTTATGCTTTCATATACATTTGGTCATAGAAGTATTCTCTGCTATTTCAGTAGAGTTTCTCCTGTGAATAAAGTCAAGCATGTGCTTTGCTGTTGCTTTGCTGTTCTAAAATCTACGTATGAAAGTCTTAAGGTGTTGGTCAAAGTAGGATCATTTAAACAGGAATGATTTAGAAGAGACTCAAATTTTCATTATTCTTCCTTCCTTTTCCATGCTGTAACACATATGGGTGCCTGGATATCACTTAACTCTTGCAAAAAAAAAGCCCAAAAACAATAGACTGAAGATTTCCAGCTCATGTCAATCCCCATATTAAACACATCACCAAACC
Source organism: Nicator chloris (assembly GCA_013400495.1). Taxonomy (NCBI): domain Eukaryota; kingdom Metazoa; phylum Chordata; class Aves; order Passeriformes; family Pycnonotidae; genus Nicator; species Nicator chloris. The sequence goes on from WAAE01016857.1 coordinate 273,042, forward strand.
TATGAAGAAACCACCCCTATTTTTTTTTCCTTTCTTATGTATTCTGTGTTGATTACAAACCCCATGGAATGGTATCTAATGTAGAGATCCAAACCTGGAATTAGGAATACCTTTTCTTGTTCGTCTGATTCAAGAGGATGGACAAGCCATTGTGTTCAGACTGAAGGAAAGAAATCCTGGCTGCACATGTAGTTAGCAGTTCTTATGCTGAACCCTCTGAAGACTAGGTTATTCCCCCAAAACCTCAGCTCATATTTCAGCCTTGATCTGCCCAATATATACAAATGAGCTTAACTTTAAACACTGATAGTACCATTTACCTCATTAACTAGAGCCAGATGAATAATTCATGGTGCATATTTTATCGAATGAATCTCACTTCTTTTTTGTGTTTGTGAATTGTCTGCAAATAGATTCTTGATTGGACTCTTCATCTAAAATTATTTGCAGATTTTTTCGGTGAATCATAATCAGTCTGCAGATCATTTGTGAGCCATACACAGCGAGCAGTCACAGTTTGCAGCTCTTGCTGTGTGGGTTCACTGTAGGAACGTCAAGGTAACACTCCTGTTCCCTCCCTGGAAAGCCTTATGCAACCAACCAACAGCAGGATGAATTCCAAACAGCACATATGAGCGTAAAACTTGGAAATTCACACCCTTGCTGAGTGGTGTTGTCAAATTCAGAACCTCCCCTCTGCGAAGGGTCAAACAGTGCTACAGGAAAGTAAACATCAAAGCTGCCCATGCACCTGTAGCAAATCTGAGAGCTTGGAAACACAGATAAAGTTCCTGGAGGGTGACAACTTTCAGCCTAACAGCTAGTCCATGATAGATACCTCTGTGAGTGATCTCAGGCTGAGGAAACCTGGATTAATTGAGCCCCTCCTCAAAGGAGGTTAAACAACCAGATCACTTTGCTCTCACTGCGGGCTAAGAGTTCTCCTGTGGATGCAAATTAGTGATGACAGGGTGAGTTCTTCCTGTGTCTGAGCCTGGAAGGAGTTTTTCCACCTAGCTACCCTATTTGCTCTGGAGAAGACGTCAAGCCTGGCAAAGCTTGGCATTACCCTGCAGGGGATAATAAAATTACTTGAGAAGGGCTTGGGTCCACTGTGTCCAGTAAAGCTGCTGGGGCAGTTTTGTCAAGATTTCACCACCAATACTGCTCTGGCCTCTACAATAAGAGACAAGAAGCCAGTCTGGTTTTGACCACCATAGTTCCCACCACTGGTTTCACTGTACCTAAGTGACCTGACTGTGGTGTGAGAAGCAGCAGAGATTTCCTTTCCCATTTTCCCTACCCAGTTCAGCAGAGTTCCCCAAGAAAATCCTTCAAACTTTCTTGACCCTATGGCAATCTAAGCACTGCTTTGCCATAAACCACAAGCTTAAACGCTTTGCAGAGTGGATTTGGTTTGCTAAATTAAGATTTGATTCTAGGTTGGAAGATTTTGTCTGATTAAATCAATCTTTACTAAAAACTACCATAATATCTCTGCAAAAACCAGAAGCATGCAAGACCAAAACTGACGTGCTGTAGCCCAGGGCCTCGTTCAATATGTAAAGATTAATACAATTTGAAAAAAACCTCTCTGCTATCATAAATCAGTCCCCAAAGTGGTCAGATGCGGACTAGACTTTCAAATACATCATTTTGCAGTGAAAGAGGCAGCGATGAATATGCAGAAGAGGATGGGAGCTGTCAGGAGCGTGCAGATGAAACCACGTGACCAGTCACCCCTTTGACCCATGTATCAGATTTTGAAGGGAAAAGTCTCATTTTCAGCACTGTCTCAGAATACAAAGCAACTATGTCTCCCACCACTCCACGTACTACTGAACAAAGACATGGGTTTTGCAGGAGGAAGATCACAAACTCTGAGAGGATCTCCCAGGCTCAACATTTGTTCAAACATGACAAAAAAGATAAGTAGAAAAAAATTTTAACGAGTATCAGGCCACATGCGGCTCCAAAGAGACTATGGGGGACCAGAATTTTATACTTTTAAGAGGAATGGATGCTGTGATTATCATCAGCCAAGACAATGTGTACAGCTTCCTAGCTTTGCCATGCCTGTCAATTTTGACACAATGGTTTGATACGAAAAGTGCAAATGGGAAACGATGGCAGTGAAGAACTTTAGGGCAAGTGAGGTCCAGTGGTGAGGTGATGTATTTTTGTGATGCCTGAGGAAACATTTGGTCCTGACAGTTGGATCATTAGCTGCATTGCACAAGGCTGTAGGAAAAGGGAATTATAGGAGTAGCATGGGAACTTATTCCTGGCCTTGATTTGCCATCAGATTTTAAGAGAACTGTCCTGGAGTTAAACACAGTACCTGCACTGAGCGTCTCAAAATAACTTTCTCTGTGCTCTGGTCCAAGGTAGCATGCACATATTTAAAAGATGACGAAATTGTAGGTGCTGCATTGATGATTCCTCTGTTGGTAAACTGCCTTGGATATCTGCTCCAGCTTGTGAAAACACAGCTAAAAAGTTAGTCTGTGATCCAGAATATGGTCACCAATTAGACCCACATGGTGTGTGGGATCAACAGGCTGCATCTTACCCCTGAGACAAGGAGCTAAACATGAACTCTCAGTTTGCAGGGGGTTCAGTGAATGAAGAAATAAATTAACCCATTTCCTACAAATCCAGTGACATATTTAGCATAATCTCACTCAACCCTCAAGTCATATCAGCTAACTTCATGAGTCTTTTCTGGTTTCCGAGCCTGCCTGAAAACAACACCATGTAAAGAGTCCTGAATCCAGGACCTGCAGTGGCACAGAAATGACTGGGGCACTCACAGCCCTTCAGACAGGAAACTGCAGGAATGAACTAGCCACTGGAGGGGACAAGGGGTACACGTGTCCCACCAACAACTTTGGGTAATACTGAGCCACTTGCTCTTGCCCATAAATTCTTTCCTGCAGCACAACAGTCTGATGTAATGAACACTTCAGACGAGCCTCGAGCTTAGAGCTTTTGCTCTGTGCATGTGCCATTGATTAGAGTGCTTGCAGATGGTTTTATTTTAGGTAATCAAGCTTGCTGAGCTTTGCCAGCATCAGAACAAAGGCATAGTTTCCCCACTCACTAATCAAATTTGTGGCCAAGACACTTGAATTGATATGAACTCTGATGGATGGTGAGAAAGCAGGGAGGGGGACAGAGCAGCTTGCCCATATACCTCAAGCCAGGTGGCTCAGACCTCTGCACACCACGTTTTACATCCACCTTAGAGGAATCACATTCTCTTTTACTCCTAAAGAGTGGGAAGGGGAGAAACACCTTATTTTTGAACAACTCCCATGCTGCCCTGCTGTATCAACACAATACCCTGAGCTGCAGAAAACAAAGGAGAAAACAACAGCAGCCACAATAACTCACACAAACACTAAAGCCTTTGGAGACAGAATTCCTCCTTTGAGATGTCCCCTCTGAAGTCTCCAACCCCTACTGCAGAGTGCTCCTTCACATGTCATTTGACCAGCACTCCCCTGCCATTCCCACTCAGCTGGAAAATCTCTGCCGGCTCCTTCCCTGGGGAAGCAGGCGAGGGAAAAGAGGGAAGAGTTATATGATGCCACAGAGTCACTCAAACGAAATTGCTGTTGCATGAAAGCTTCTAAAGCTGCCTGTTACTTAACCATTCATGCTGGTCCCAAAAGAGCCCAGTTTTATGGGATGCTTACTAAATTTCAGTCTCAGTGAAGCCAGTAGAAGGGTGTGAAGTAGCATGAAAGGTCTGGTTGTTTGAGCTTTTGGGGCCCTCGAGGATGTGCAGGATGATGCTGGGACTTGTTTAGTGGAAATGGCCCCCTCTTTGCCCCTTGCCATATGCAAGGGAATGGATGGAAACAACAGAAGCATATACAGAAAAAAAAAGATGCATCTGGTTCCCAAGTTTTTGCTGGCTGAGGGAAAGAAAAGGGCTGTGATCTTCCTAATATCACTCTGTGGCCTTTGTTTAAAGCTGTGCATTGTGCCTACAGGACAAGGGAGCTAAATGTAAAGAGACATGGGGGAAAAGAAAAAAGAAAGAAAAATGGGAGGGGGAAATATTGTAAGAGGGAAATCAATAGAAGGCATTTAGCAGCTGGCGTGACATAGACAAAGTGCATTTAGAACCATAGATATGTGTCTTCAGGGATGTGGAGGGGAGAGGGTTGCTTTATTCTGAGCTTTGCCTCTTCGTATTTTTCAGATTAACAGTTTGCAGTTCTCTGCTGAGCTGTAAGGTCTCAGAGACACGGCCTGCTGGAAGGTTTTGATCAGTGTAAGCCAGGGCATTTCCAGCAGACAGGTTTATTAACTGATTTACTGACCACATGCATTTTGCGCAGCCGAAACTATTCAGCTGGGCTCTTTCTTTTCCCTTTCTCCACTCCTCCCCATTACTAATCATAAAATCATACAATCAGAGAATCACAGAATCACTGAGGTTGGAACAGACCTCTAAGCTCGTTGAGTCCAACTCCATAGTGACAAATCCATCACTAAACCATGTTCCTAAGTGCCACATCTACACACCTTTTAAATACTTCCAGGGATGGTGGCTCCACTGGGCAGCCTGTTCCAGTGCTTGACAACCCTCTGGGTGAAGAACTTTTTTTATTATTCAATCTAAACTTCTCCTGGTACAATTTTTGATGGTTTCCACTTGTCTTATTGCTTTACTTTGGAGAAGAGACCAACCTCCTCCCTCCTTTCAAGAAGGTCCCCCCTGAACCTCCTTTTCTGCAGGCTGAGAGCTGCCCCACCCAGCTGCCCCAGCTGCTCCTCATCTCACCTGTGCTTTGGACTTTTCCCCAGCTCCCTTGCCCTTCTCTGAACACGTCCCAGCCCCTCAAGACTTTTCTTGTCATGAGAGACACAAAATTAGTCACAGGATTTGAGGTGTGGCCTCACCAGCACTGAGTACAGGGAGGTGGTCACTTCCCTGGTCCCACTGGCCACACTACTTTTGATACAGACCAGGTGCCATTGGCCTTGCCCCCCTGGGCACAGCTGGATCCTGTCCAGCTGCTGTCAACCAACCCCCCCAGCTCCTTTCCTACTGGGCACTTTCCAGCCACTCTTACATTGGCTCAGGTGACACAGAGCCACCAAAACTCCTTTTGTAGCCCCTGTTAAGGCTGCAGCTTAAACTTTCTCTAGAGAGTGTCTTTTACAGTCAAGAAAGGATTCACCCTCCATTTCAACAGCAGTGTATGTGAGGTACCACCTCAGCTATTTGACCACCATTTATTTTTTTAATAATGTGCAACACGCAGAGTGAAAACAGCATGCCATATAAAGATTACCCTACCAAAACCTCTACCTATTATACACACTTAATATGACTCAAGAGAAAATGTTTCCTATATAGTACACTCACCAGGTTTAATGATGAATTTACTCATTTGAAGGAGTTGCTTTATGTTCTTTGCACTGGAACACGTTAAAAAAAAAAGATTAGGAAGAAATGAAAGCTTTCAAAGAAACACTTTGGAAAAAAACCAGTTCAACATTTAAGCAAAAATGTTTCAAAAATTTGCATGTTCTACAGCAAGTCAAGCTAGGGATATTTTTCCCCTCAGTATTTTTGGGGTTTTGAGAATTTGCATTTTTAAGTTCATAACATTTCTTTATCTCTTATTTTGTATTGTGGGTTTCAGTACAAAAGTTTCAGTACCAAAGTTTCCTTGGTACAAAACATCACAGACTTTAAGGAATCTAACATAAACTGATGAACACATGTAACCTCAGGAGGTCGTAGGAGATGTTGTGGCCACTAAGTTTCATATGAAAATTAAAGACAAGAAGAACAAAGCCACTCCGTCCCTCCCTAAGGGTACCACAGTGAGGATTTAGTGGCTGAGCATCATCTGTGTTGCTTTAGCTCCTGAGCCAGCCCTTACCAGGGACAGATGGACATACAGAGCAGGTCTTACGGCGACACCTTGCCATACAGCTCACCAAATAATTCCACAAAACTAATGAAACCATTTTTCCCACAAATTTCTTATCTCTGGAGGAATTTTCTGGTGTCTGTGGAGAGCCATACTAACACTGAAACCTTTCTCTAGGGAAGGCATTAACAGTGTTTGTCTTCTGTACTATTTTGGTGAAACTTCTATGAATGAAATGTCTTGAGACATGTGACAAATTTGATTGAAATAGGCCAGGAGGTTTAGAAGGAAGCAAGGGGATATTTATACAGACATGGAAACCATGCAATTCTTAGTTCCCATCAAATAAGTCTTATTTCCCAAGGAAAATAGGCTAGAAATGCACCTCCTGTCCTTCCTCACATGCACAGAGAGACATGTTTAAAGGCCAGTGACCATTAATTTCATGTTTATGTTTTTGTTTCCATATGCAGAAACAAGTGTCCTCTTCTTACATTGGCATCCCGTGTCCCCATGGCCTAAATCTGTTTGAAAGAAAACTGTTGTCAAGGCATTTTAGCCTCAACAGAAGAAGAAAAATTGAGGCTTGCAATACTGGCTGTCTGATCTTGCAAACAGAGGCAACACCTATACACCAAACGGTGAGGCAACCACTGGTTTTCATGGCACAGCCTATTACCTTGTTGTGGAATTATTTTGCCCAAATCAGTTTATAAATGTTTATCTCTCAGCACAGATCTTTAAAAAAAAAAAAAAAAAAAAGTGGACCTTGCTAAATCATGACACAAAGACTTCTTTCAGAGGCTTGTTAAAGAATGAGACCTGCATGTCAGGGGATATCCTCATTGTCGTATGTAATGGGATCTCCTCTGCAGTCAAACCACTTTCCTCTTAAAGGGACTCAGTCAGAAGTAGGAAAAGTCTTTCACCAATTACTGAGTTGTTCAAAACCAACTAAGAGCAACACTTGTCAGTACCTGGCAGCTACCCAGTCACCTTCTTTGCCAATCCACCCAGAGAGGTTTTCAGCCATGCTGCTGCTGAACAGACAATCCTATTAACAAAACATCCTACTCCAGATTTAGTCAGGGTTCTCCTTCTGAACAAAGGCACGACCTAACAAGACCATGAGGATCAGCTTATTCCCTCTTCTTTCCAGGTTGTTAAGCCCAAGACAGACCTGGGACACATCAGCAGGCTGGGTGTATGGTGCCTCTGTACATGTTATACCTGTTCTGTAGATAAAAAAGGAACTTCAATTTCTAGTGCTGTCAATGAAGTGATTTTTAATCAGTAAATTCCCTTTCTAAGACAGGCAAGAAAAAAAAGAAGTCCTCATCTGAAAAAAAAATCAAATGCATTTTCAGCCAGAAGACATAAATATACCCAGAAAGCCATTTGGAAATGCTTTCATCTGACAACTGACATGCTTAGATCATCTGCAGCCCACCCTGTGCTTTTCTCACTAGAGAAATTAAACACTAGAACTGCTGCTGCTTTGAATACTCCCCTTAAATATTTTCTGGCACAGACTTTCCCAAAGGCAGCAGTGGAAGTCTCTCTGCTTAGGACAGGCAAATCTTTCTCTCTTTTACATGAGACACAACACAGCAGATACCCTGGGACATGGCTAGAAACAGGCTAAAATTTAAGACTTATGGAAAACTCCCTACTTGAGAGGGTCTGACGCTCTTCTCCTGCATGGGGCTGTTTGGTCCCACCTCCCCTATCACCTGCCCTCATCCATTTCTGATCAGATTCTGTCTATTTTTAATCCCCAATTACGCCCAAAATCCCATTTTTGGGGTATTTGGCAAGATTTTTCTTCCAGTGACACCTCTGCCCACATGTGCATGCCACTCTGGACTCTGAATCTGAGTTCTGGTGTGCCCTGTGAAAGTTGGGTCCTGCCCAAAAATGTTGCAAGTCTTTTCCTGTGGCCAGCACCTCGGGCTATGCACAGCTCCCCTTGCTCAGCAAAGCTCCATTTGGGGTGGTAGAACACGATCCTAAACAAACCCACCTTCCAAGCCTGTGTAGAAACCCCTCCCTTCTTCAAGGGTTACAGGGACTACAGAGTAACATTCCCTGCAGGGGCTCTTGAGACTGTTTTGGCTTCTTGGTCCAGGTGTACTTTGACATATTCAAACTGAAATAGATTTCTTTGACAAGGGGGTTCATTCTGTCACTTGTCACTTCAAGCCCCCATACAAGGCATAAGAAGTTCTCAGCAACTTCCAGGAAAACCGTGAGCAGTAAGCAGACAGCATCGGCTGAGAGAGGCTAAATCCCAAAATTCTCTTGTTTTCTTGGTTCACCAGAGGACAACTTAACAGCCAGGGCACGGTGCAGTATTGAGTCATATCTACACGTGGCAGCAGACTGGGGCATATAGGCAGCTTTACTCTGAATGTCTGCAAATCCATGAAAAGTCCAAATCCATGCAAAGATCCTGCTGCTAAGCGTTATCTGAAGCCTGGGTGATCTTAGGCAGCCAGCAGTGCTGATCAGAGCCACAAATCTTACAGGACAGAGACAGGACAGGTATATTGGGGGCTGGTGCTTCCATGGCCCACTGCAGAGAGCAGAAAAACTTTTCCACAACAGAAGCACTTGTTATAGAAAGTGTCCTAACAAATAGGGCTGAAAATCAGCAATCCTTCGTGAATACATCTTTCAGGATTGAAACATTTGTTGAAAGATGGACCCCAGCCAGAAACAAGCATTTGGTGAGTGCCTAAATTAAGTTAACATTTGCAACCATGATAGACTTGGTCTAAAACACCAGGATGCTATCAGTCAATTGAATTACAGCATCGTAAAGTGGCAAGGTAAAAACTAATGGCTTCTTGTTGGGAGTTAAGCTCAGTAGTGGATGTCTCAGTGACAAGGGGTAAAGCTAAATTGCAGGTCCTGTAAGAGAAATAGACAAAGAAAATAGACAGGGGTAGCTGCAGAATCTCAGTTGACAGGTAAGAACTAGGCAAACCCACTGCTACTTTACATGGTCCTGTGTGCTATACCCTTATATATGTTATACAAATCCGTGTGGTCCTTTCATTTAGAAGTAGTTACATTTCACTGGCACATGCCTCAGTGCAGATGGAGCTGCTCAGTTACAAAGATGTCCTGTCCTTGGTGCCAGTGTAGATGGGTCACGGCTGTACCACCCAATAAACCAAGTTCTAGGGTGTCCAGTCCTCCAGCAAAAGCCACGTGCCCAGAGAACACAAATGTAACTAAAACACCATCCCCCAAAGAACCAACAACCAAACCCATATTCAAATGTTTCTAAATGTATTCAGGGCCACACCTCGAGTGCTGTGTCCAGTTTTGGCCCCTCAGGTTAGGAAGGACACTGAGTGCTGTGTCCAGCTCTGGCCCTCAGGTTAGGGAAGACACTGAGTGCTGTGTCCAGCTCTGTCCCTCAGGTTAGGGCGGACGTTGAGACCCTCGAGCGCGTCCAGAGGAGGCAGGGGCTGGGAACACAAACCCTCTGAGGAACAGCTGAGGGAGCTGGGGTTGTTTTGCCTGGAGAAAAGGAGACTCAGAGGTGACCTTATCACTCTCTACAACTCCCTGAAAGGTGGGTGTATCTGGTGGGGTCTGACCTCTTTCACCAGGCAGCAACTGACAGAACAAGAGGACACAGCCTCAAGCTGTGCCAAGGGAAATATAGGTTGGATATTAGGAAAAAGTTCTTTACATAAAGGGTGATAAAGTACTGGAATGGTCTGCCTGGGGAGGTGGTGGAGTCACCATCCTTGGATGTGTTTATAAAAAGACTGGCTGTGGCACTCAGTGCCATGGTTTAGTTGAGGTGTTAGGGCGTGGGTTGGACTCAATGATCTTGAAGGTCTCTTCCAACCTAGACATTCTGTGAATTCTGTGAAGGAAATTACCTAGTTCAGGAAGACTTTATGCCAAGTTAGGAGCTTTTTCCTCTCATGGTCAGCAGATGGGCAGCATGAACATCAGATTGCACATGCTGGCTGTGGAAATGTAATTGTGTGCCTCAGACACATCCGGCCACTTCATGTCAGCGTAACTGACAGAACTGCCATGCTGTAGAAGCCACACCAGTTTCTCTATGAAATGGAAATAGTGTGGACACATCAGCTATAATTTAGTTGTCTAAGTAATTGTGGCCATCTGGGATGTCTTAGCTGCCTGTGTCTGGACCTGGCTGCCACTGCAGAGTGCAAACCTCTGCCTAATCCACGAGGACATCTCAGCTGCGCAGTAGAACTTCAAGTGGCATGAAAAGCTGCCTGAATATGGTACTTAGGAAACTGAACAATGCACAGGGTGATCACTGGTGGAGCTCTAAAAGCTGCAGCCAGACATGGACATCAGCAGCTGAAATAGAGGTATAGTTTTATTGCTATTAGCTATATTCCCCTCGGCCATCAGCATGATAGTATTTTTTGGTAGGTTTTTTTCTATAAATGCTTTCTTTTACAAATCTGGTGAAAGGTATAGTGCAAAGAGCTGACTGGGTGCTGCCACATCAGTCATAATCCCCTAGGGATTGAGGAAAGAATCTGATGGAGCCAAAGGTGAGCAGTTTTGGAAGACACCTGTAGAAGAGACATCTGCAACTGCAGCCCAAGCTTCCCTCAGCCAGATATGCTTAACCATAGATTAGGCCACCTCAAAGTCAGACAGGATTATCTCATTTCAGTTGGCTTTCCTGTGGTTATGAATGAACAAGACTCTCATCCTAACAGTTTTTCAATAATCACACTTCTCTTTTCTTTTATGGAAAGTTGAGACTCAGATTTAACCATATAACTCCAGGATCTGGATGTTTCAACAGTGTGTAAATAAGAAAATGACTGTGTTGAACTTGATGTCTCAGTCTTGGATCAGCTCTTCATATCAAAAACTTTGTATTCAAGCATTACATGAGAGCTGAACCAAAAAGTGTCACCAGGAGAGTTCAGGCCCATGGGTTACCAAAAATGTCTTTGCCTCATGCCTGAAGATGCTCAGAGTCCATTAGTTAAATGCACAGTTCATCTGGTCTTGCATGCCAAGACTGCATGACAGTTTGGTCTTAGCAGACATTGTTCAGGAGAAAATCTCATAGCTTTCCACAGGAAAACTTGTTATCTTTCACCAGAGCTCCCTTGGTACACCATTCTGCTTTCTTTCATGGAGTTCTCCCCTATTTCTGGACTATTTCTTCAAGAGTATATATGACTAACAAGCTACAAAGAGGGGAGGAACCAAGCACTGTAGAGTTGTGAGATGGGTATGTAGGGTTCTGGCCATGACCTTCATCACAAGTATATGAGTAAGGCACTCCCAAATGCCAAGATTCATGCCTTTCTGGGGTAACTGTGATCCTCCCTATGAGCCCTCTGGGGACAGCTCAGGGCAGCTGTGAGCCACAGCAGGTGATGCAGTTACACCAGAGGTGGTTCATATTGTGTGCTTTACATAAACACAAGGATTTGAAAAGCCACAAACAGACAGGGAGAGCTGGGCAGTGAAGGCTGTGGTTCACACAACAGGCTTTCACAGCTCATGGTGCCAGTTCAAAACCTCCTGGTGCTTAAATGGTGAAGTTCACACTCCCTCTCTGGAGGGGACAGAAGGTAATGGTACTCAGCTGTGACTATGACTATGCCAAATACCATTTGCTTATCCGAGATGAGCACAGATGGTCATATTTCCTTCTGTTTATTTTTGCTGAATGGCCTTTTCAGCCTGCCTAGTCTGTGACCTTCTCCTAAAAACGGGTAGATACATTTTATCTGGGATGCTGGATTTCCTCTTTCTTCCGGACGCAAACTAAAGGCTCTGCTAGTATCAGCTGTGAGGACATAAATGGACCAAAAAAGTCTTTATACTTTCAGATAGTTCTTTGCAAAATGCAATTTTAGGAGTAAAAAATTCTTCCAGGTACACATATGAAAAGTGTCCAATCAGGTGCTTCTTGAGTCCAGGTTATGCAGACCCTGAATAACAGGTTTCATGAGTTTTTGCACTGTACTTTAATAGTTGGCACTTTTCATCTTCAAAGTAAAAGTGCAGCCTAATATAAAAAGACATTTGAATCAGTGTATTTAAATACAAAGGGGAGCAAATCACTAAACAATATTTTAATGTGATAAAGGTAATAAAATGGAATGAATAATAATCAAACAGTACCTACCGTTTTGGCCACTGATTAAAAGGCAATCCTGGGTGTGTGTGGCCCCCAAAAAAGGTTCAGACTATACAGAAGAGAGCTGGTAGAGTCTAAGCATCATGAAAGCTCAGCACTCCAACCCCAGCAATACCACAGTGCACTGCACACTGCTTCGAGGAAAATTCCCCCTGTAATTTTTAGTTAATTTAATAAGTCACTGGCTTTAGCATGGCAAAACCAATATTAAAAAGCATGTCTACCGTATCAGTTATTGAATAGTTTGAGGCCTTTTGTACTGGGTCACTCACATACACATAACAAGAGGCACAGCAGATCAATGTTCATGTATTGTACAAAGTAATAAATGTAAAAAGTGAGAAGGACCTGGCCTGGACTGCTACTCTCTCAGATTTCCTCAGGAGCTCAGGTGAGAAATTCACTGAATCATAAAACGGTTTGGGCTGGAAGAGACCTTGAAGATCAGACTGTTCCAACACCCCTGCCATGGGAAGGGACACCTTCCACTCTCCCAGGTTGCTCAGAGCTCCATCCAACCTGGCCTTGGACACTTCCAAGACATCTCCCACAGCTTCCCAGGGCAACCTGTGCCCATGCCTCAGCACCCTCGCAGGAAGGAAGAAGGAATGGTAAATTTCTTCCCTTGCCTCAGAAAACCTGAGTGGTCCAATGATCTCTCCCACCTCTTGTCAAAAGATGAAGTCATGATAATGCAAATCCCAAAGCACATTGTGGGCTTCTAGGTCTTCTTCAAAATATTTTTATACAAAACCCATTCAAAGTCCACTGTCTTCAACAACAATAGACCTAATATTTAGCAGGAAAAAAACTCCCCCAAAAGCTCCTTCTCTCTGACAGCTCTTTAGAAGATCTTCCATTCAACATAAATACATTACATCCACAATGGCACTGAGGGGATACAGTGAGCCAAATATTTCATATTTTTCATTAATAAGAGGTATGGTGTTGATGATGACTATTTAAGCCAATACCCTTCAAGGCCAAACTTCATGCTGGTTATGTTTAGAATTACAATTTGCAATATTCTTGGCCATCATGCTGTATTTAATTCCTTTATGTTTAAGTCAAGGTATTTCCATGCAGCACCCACCCAACCATCCAACACACGCTTGTGGAGATGTTGCCTCTAGAAAGCAAACTTTGCTCTATTGGGACCACTCTGAGCTCCATAAATAAAGCCACATGAAGTTCAGGTGCCAGGAACTGCCATGGGGCCCAGTAACTACAATGTCATTCTAGTTGCAAACACAGCTTAGATTATTGCTTACTGATTATTAACTAATGCTGATAATTAGCTGATAATTAACTAATAATTATTGCCTACAGATAATTAACAAACATGCTCTATTACAGCATGGCAGACGTATCTCTTTAAAATTAGCTCCTCGTTTGGTACCCAGGCCAAGCTGGAGAGGAGAAACAGTCAGGCTGGATTAACTATTTGTTGTACATTCCTCTTTAATGGAAAAGAGAAAGGAAAAGCATTTCTTGATGGCAGTGAGTGCCACAGGCAGCTTTCACACAAGCAGGCAAATTATTTTATTTTGATGAGGGAGAAATTTTGATCTTTTTGGTGAGCCACTCAAATTTTTACCAAAGAAAAGCAAAGCACAATCCTCTTGGGCCACAAGCATCCTCTGAAAGACCCATCTGAGATGGATGGCAGCACTGGACAGAAAGCTATTGGCCACTTTAGCAATGAGCCTCACAAATATTAACCCTATATAAATAAATAAGGTCTTGACTTCACAGAGACTGATCATTGGAAATAGAGACAAAATTGCTCATTCTACAAACCCTTGCTTAAAGAAAACACATGGGTAAGAGAAGAATTTAAAAAAGATTAATGGACATTGTCACAACCTTCTCTAATGACAAACAAGGCTGTCAGGGCAGGTCTCTGGCCCAGATCACTCACAGCGTAGCCTAGGCTTGGGCTAGGAAAACAAATGCTCACCTGTCATGGCACTGCAGTGCTTTCATTCCAGTCCTTATAAGTGCCACTGATTCAGGCACCAGGAGATATTCCTAGCAGTTTTATCAGCAGCAGCCAAGTGAACTGCCCTTCTCCCTCTCCTTCCAGCACGCTGCACAATCATCCCTCTTTCTGTAACTTACTCCCTCCGTGTCTCTACCCTGCCAAGGGGACGAAACGCATGAAAAGGTCGCACCCCTCTTACTCAGACCTTTCGAAACCCAAGCAGCAGCAGGGACAGATCCAGTCCCACACAGCTGGAACTGGGGCAATGCCAGAAGCCCATTAGATTAGCAAACATTCCCTTGAGCTCACTCCATTGGCTCAGCAGGCAGGGGGTGAGCAGGCATCTACTTTCACAGCCTGTTTTCAGTTTGGGGGAAAAAAACATTCACATGTCCCAAGATATTACATCAAATACAAATGTCACGAGGGCTTCTGCCATCTTGCTGAGCTCCTCAGAGAGGAGAGATTAAGCAAGGCCAGTGAATGGCTGAAGTGACAAGAAAAAAGTAGTCCATGATTTCCCAGAGGAAAAAATAAATTATGATACTCTCCCAGGTTTTCCGTCTTGCTGTTGACTATGCAGAGCACTGTCTTCATATAAAAATTATAGAAAATAGCACTGGAAGGGATTATGATAATTTCTCCTCCAAATATAGGGTCAGCTGCATTCTTTTTTTGTAGACAATTTGCTAAGTTACACAGTCCTTAATATCAAGATCAAAATGAGTGCCATGGCATTGCAGCAATACCAGCAAATTGACTTTATTTCCCTGGAGATGTCTGCAGGTTGTCTTCAGACTTAGGCAAGCACCACTGCACATCCATGTCTGGTAAGAGCAACAGTGGTAAGAACTAGACTATTTTTGTCTATTTTAGGTCTAAAATGAAATTCTAGCATTTTACAATATAGCCAAAGGAAGGTCCAAGTTCACATAAGCACATCTACACAGGATTAGTGTAGATGATTAGTGATGGCACCTTTTGGGTTGTAACACAACTGGAATCCCCTCACTCAAGAACTCCTTCCACCAGACCTGCAGGTGTCTCAAGACAATGACCTGGAGGTGATATCCCCATCTTTTCCCTCTGCTGTGTCCCACAGAGAGTTATTTGGGCACAGAGGGGAGCAGAGATGGTGCCAGAAGTGCTCTGAATAGATGGGACCTCATTCTGAGAGCACCATAGTAGGGACACCATCAGATGTACCTTATATACGTCTGCAAGTGTGTTTAATGGAAACTCCTAAATTCTCCTACTGAGAGATAAGGATCTCCCTGGACACAGACCAGAACTTTCTCTATTCCAATTGAAAAAGATACTTTTAAAAAAATTGTTTGTTTCTGCACCACTGTTGTGCCTGAATGGATTGTATTGAGGGCATGTGCTATGTACAAGTACAAATGGCTTTGCTTAAACAGAGCAATACTCATTAAATAATAATGCATCAGCGAGAGTCTCATTTTGTGACATGTCTAGCTGGGTTAAGCATACTCCTGCATACATAATTGTCCTCCTTCATTCCAAAATCTTCAATTATTGAGTTTTATTTGCCTAGGAGTAAAATACACATCAGAACCTGTAACACATCTCCTTCCACTCATGCCTTGGAATCTGCCACCTGTAGGCTACAAGATGTTGTCTGCAGGAACCCACAAAGATGTTTGTGATGCCAAACAGTTTGTCTCCCAAGTGGGATTGGTCTCCTTCACAGAGATGTTCATAGTCATCTTGTGCTTTGATGCAAAATTGGAAATTTGCATTTAGTCTTTGCTACAAACAGCTCTTCTTATTTCTCTAGCTGAAAAGAAATAATAATGCAAGTATCTCCTTCAGAGCTCTCTCTTGTCTTCAGTTTATCATAAGTAGTAAGTCTTTCCAGAAAGACGCTCTTTGCAGGCTGGCTAAAATACTGGGAGACTATAAAATCCACCGTGGCCTACAATGGGAGCTTCATATGATTGCAAACTGCAGCATTTTACTAAGTGGTAAAAACAGTGTCTTCTGGGTCCATCATTACCCGAAATATAAAGCAAGATCTACTTAAAAAATGGACAACTTGCTATGGAAATCTCTAGGTTCCTTCCAAACTGGTCTAGTCTGTTCATAGCCAGACTTCATATGCAGATAAATTCATCAAGTACTTTTCAAACAACAACAACAAGAAAAAGAACACGATTCATTTTACATTGCCTGATTTTGTTTATAGTCTATGACAGAACCTTTCATTTTGAAATGCAAACTTGATCATTTCATATACATAAACATTACTTCATTGATATTTCTTAGTCCCGGGCTATTCTTCTGTGCCTGGAGGGGTTATCTGTTGCAGGTCTCAGTTTCAGGTCAGACACCTGGAGACCACCATGCTCATATTTTGGTGATCTTTGAAAGGTAATGCCTATTGCTGATCAGCTAATCTAGTCCAGTGTGGAATTTACCTTATCCATTCAGAGAAATTGAATTTCTAATGTCAGCAAGCAGTCTGGGCTTCTCTCCTCTATGTCTAGGCACCTCCTGAGGACAGGTAGCCTAATGTCAGTGTCTTAGCTGGAGGTTTTGTCATTGTAGCTGCCTCCCTTTTGACTGAAGACATCATACATCTCACCTGCATGATGTCTGGCAGCCCAGACATGGATGTGAAACCTAAATGGCTTCTCTAGGACAGGTTTCTCAACTGCAGTTCATGCAGGATGAGAGATCCATTCATCCCAGAGGCATGTGTAGAGCCAAAAGCTGCCACTGATGCAGGAAAAGAGAACACCAGTCTTGGGAATCCCAAACTCATGCTTCCCCAGATTACTGTGCCCACTTTTTGGGAATCCTTTAATGCAGGCAAAAGTGGTGGAAGAACAGGTTGGCCTCCTGAGCAACTGAGGTTAAGGTTTGCTTGTCCCACTGCACCTCCTGGGACCTGCTCCAGCTGGAAGCCAGAAGCACAAAGCTCTTCCCAAGGGTGGAAAACAGTAGAGGAAAAGCCCTGTATTGTCTCCTTCAGAGATTTACTCCAAAACATGGCTTCACTGAGCAGCTGTCACTCACCTTCAGATACAGCCAGAATAGCAGGATTCACTTTTAGAGGCCTAATTTTTGGAAGTGCTGAGCACCACCATCTCCCATGGAAGATGTGGCTGCTCAGCACCTCCAGGAGAGAAGCTCTTAGATGCCAACACATAAAGCACCAGCAAAAAATTCCCCAGTCACAGCATCAAACAGTTCTCCCCTGGGCCTGCCTTGGTGTCTCTTACCCTTACAGTTCAAACCTCTGCTCCAGCATTTATTTGATACAAAGAGCTTCTTACCCCAAGGAAATAGTTTCCTCCCCTATTGACATTATAACTTTATTGGATTTTATATTAGGTATTCTGAAATATTTACCAGCAGGGTTAGATATTATTGTATTTTTTAACTAAATAATGTTGAAGGCACAGAGGGAAAGGGCCCATCTAGAGCCATGGCACCCAACTGCAATGCTGGGGAACTGGGATGTACCCTGCCCTGCTTCTGCCCTCCTGGATTTCCCCAGAGCATGATATATAGCTTTTCCTGGACTGATTTATCACTTTAATAATGGAATGGAAAGGGAGGGGACATATTCCCCTGCGTCTTGGTGTCCAGAGGTGATCTGCTTCATCTCCCCACCACCACTGCCGTCACAGTGCTAAGACAGAGAAGCAGAAACAAGTGCTGGAGAAAATTCAGTTTAGCCGATAATATTTTACAATAATACAATAACAGCCACTCATAAAACAGGCCCTGCCCCATAAAATTTACAATGTAAAGCAGACATATAAATGGAACAAAATGGGAATAGTATAATGATGGAAACACCTGGACTAGGGAAGCTGTTGACTAAAGCTATCCAGCCATGCGTGGTCAGAGGCAAGAAGTGATCCCAGCCTGGGAATTCACCATCCTTGCCCAGCACCCTGCAGAAAACCTCTCCAGCATCCATTTTCCAGGAGCAGTTATCTGTCTATTGACTGAGATGCTGCCATATCCAATACAAGCCTGGTCTAGCAGACAGCCGCTATCAGCTGGAAAGGACCTACTTTCTCCAGGAGATCCAAGGTCTATATCCATGGCAATTTCAGTCAGCTGAATTTAGACAATAGCCACACTTATCTGAAATGCTGCAATACTGGCAGCTAATGCACACTAAGTTAATCACTGGCATATTTGTAGACTGCCAAGTATATAATAGCGCGATAATGAATTTGTATGGCTGGGCCTATAAAAACTTTGCTTTTTATATTCAGGCATTTTAATTGACACAGAAATACATTTTAAAAGAGAAAGCAGGCTTGATGAGGTCAGCTTAAATTCCTTGGTATAATTACCAAGTCCATTGAACACAAATCTGAAATCATTTAGGTTAAGTTAATGACTTATGCCTTTAGTTTATAAGCACCGCATTACATCTCAGACAGCTCAGATCTTGGCTTTGCTAAAGTGGCCTGCCCTTTAATAAATTCCTCCCCACGTTTTTCATGTTATAGTTCTTTTACAATCATGGTTTTCAAATGGCAGTGCAGGTACAGTGTGTTTAAATCACCATAAATTAGAATGCCTTTTTTCTGGCTATAGCACCTTTATTGCGAGTTGTCGACTTTTCTTTCAGCCATAAAGGTTATTACAGACACAGGTCGGAAATGAAAAATACACCATGTGCCGTCTGCAGATGTCCCATGACAGACCCCTCCTGAAGCAGAATCACTTTCAGAGTTTTCCAAGGTTATTCCATACAAATAAGTATTTTTTATCAGCTTGGTTGTAACAACCTTCACATTTACCACCTCCTGTCTTGGGTTTGCATGGCAAGGTTTTGGTTGCAGGGAGGGCTACAGTAGTGGGTTCTGTGAGAAGCTGCCAGAAATTTCCCCTATTTCCAATGAACTCATAAAAGGAGGGGAAAAGAATGTTCATCACTCATAGTCCAAGCTAGCATTGAGTACTAGGTCAGATATTTCTCAGGAGGTTGGTTACCATCATATGATTGGTAAATACCTCTGCTGCTGCCTTCTGCTTGTGCTGCCTTTAAGTTAAACTGGAGTGGCACAGGGGGTCCAAAGCGACCAAGCAATGATGACTATGAATAAGAAGGAGCTTTTTGGAAAGCCTGTAGGAAGAGAAAAGGCTCTGCTTCTTCTAAGCAGCCTGCAGAGAGGCTGTGGGAGAGGCTGGGGTTTTAGAAAGCTTGCCTAACCAAAGCACTTAGTGTACCTGTGGCTTCAGGTTTGTGCATTCATCGAATGGGACGAACAGCTGATGGACTGAGGACAGGGGAGAGGAAGGGAAGGAAAGTGTCTCCACAGTCCATTCCAGGATGTGAGAACTGCAAGAATCTACTTGGGATGCTGGGAGACAGCTGTTTCCATGCATCTCATCTGCCTGCCCCCTGTGCCCTCCTTCCCAGCCTCCCTCTTCTTGTGCAAGTTCATCTTTCCCAAGGATGTCAGCAGATCCCTGCGCACGGTATTAAGATAAGAAGCAAATAATGCTGGGAGGAATTTGCTGAGCCAGCTGGTCTTTTGCACCCTGTAGGATGCACAGACCAAAGAGGCGTCTGCCACACATGTCACACAGATGAAGCCAACTTTGCATTCAACAACTGCACCAAACAAAAGATAAAAGCAGTTTCAGCATAATAGATCATTCAAAGGGGCTCCAAATCCATGCTCCCTCCCCTCCCTTTGTACCCTCT
This sequence comes from Nicator chloris, assembly GCA_013400495.1. Taxonomy (NCBI): domain Eukaryota; kingdom Metazoa; phylum Chordata; class Aves; order Passeriformes; family Pycnonotidae; genus Nicator; species Nicator chloris. The sequence goes on from WAAE01016857.1 coordinate 292,802, forward strand.
CTCCAGGTTGCTTAGCAAAAGCTGATTTTATTTCCAATTAAAAGGTTTCAGAGCAGCTTTTATTTATTATTTATTATTATTGTTATTGTTGTGTGGCTACTTTGAATCACACTGCTTCTTTCTAGTTCTTTAATCAAAAAACTGCAGCACACAAAATTCCTTCCTGTGAAATGTTCCTGTGTTTTGTTCAGTGTTTTGCATAGCTACACTCAGGTTTTTGGCACATTTTAAAGTGGCTCCAGACTCATGCCTGAACTGCCACTAGTCCCACAAGCAGAAATGACAGGGGCAGGAGAAGCAAAAAACTCCCCACTAGCCATGTTCCTGGAATCCATTTTTGTCAGGGATACAGTGGTATCACAGAGAACTGTCATGTTTAATGTGCACTGGCTGACATTAAGGCAGAGGCTTGAAATGTGAAGAAACACAAATACAATAATTGCAGCATCTTGTGGCAGAGCTCAGGATGCTGCCATTCTCCACGAGGAATTTCCCAGGAGCATGTACAGCAAAACCCTCTTCTCATGGGGCCAGGCAAAGTGGCATTTCATTACCAAGCAGTAACAAAGAAAACCTGTTTACTTCTGTACAACATAAGCGTTCAAATTCCAGCTCAGGGTTTGGGCTGTTTACATTAGGGATGAAATGAGCTCCAAACACTGGAACACTTGTGGAATGCTATGGAAATGCTGTTTTCAGAGAGGGACATTTTTCAGAAGATACTGAAGGCAGAGCAACACCCAAGTGCTACCAAGTGAGTCATGTTTGGTTCTCCAATCTAATCACAGCATTTGAAATTCCAGTGGTGCTCTGGCACAGGCTGTGTGTGCACTCAAAGAGCTTGCTATGCTTGGGGAGTTTCTCATTTGGGATTCAAGAAAAGAGGCTGCAAAAATTGGTTAACTCGGACCCACAGCCATGCAGGTGGATGAAGTTACCCAAAAAGCAGTGTTTTGAATGGTTTGGAGACCAAAGGACTCTGTGGCCGCTGCAGGCAGTACAGAAACAGCAAAGGCAAGGTGCTCCCTGCCCCCAGAGCATCCTTCATGTGAGCAAAAAAAGCAAAATCTTGCTCAGCTCCCATTGCTGTGGGGAGATGAGAAAAAGCCTTCTGCATCAGCTGCCCTGGTGGGGACCGTGTCACTGCTTTTTGCTGGGTTTGGTGGGGAAGGGCATCGCTCTGTTGGGAATGTGTGAGGTGCAGGGCCATGAACTTTTGGGGTACAAGTGTCAGAGGCTACAGCCACCTACATCCCATTTTGAAAGAGGGGCTTAGGTAGCAGGGTTCAGGTTTCAATGACAATTACACACCAAATGGTTCAGAAGCATTTTCAGAAATATTTTAAGTGCCAAATTGCATGTAGGAATTGCTAAATGCTCCTAAAACTCCACACCACTGGGATCTAGGGATCAGATAGTGGGTAAGGCAGCCACATCACAGGTGACATGTAGGCTAATGTCTGTGCTTTCATCCCACAGCAAACACAAAGCAATTTGGATGGGCTGACTTCTTGGGAAAAGAGAGCCTGGCACCACGAGTATCTGAGCGGAAATTGGCCACAACTGGCAGGAGGGAAACTAAACCCTCTGGAACTGACAAGTGAAATACAATATTTTTCACAGCTGGAGACATTTTTTGAAAGAAAAAAAAAAAGTCAACATTATCAACATTTTCTATTTCCATACTTTTCTTCCGCAATCCCTTCGTGATCAGGAGAGAGTGGGCTGAACACATTGCAGCAGATTATGCTGTGGTTATTTTGGGACCCATCAGAAATACGGTAATTTTCCTGAAATATCTTTTTATCAAAAAGTTGTTGCCTAATTTGGCATTCTCAGAGAATTCTGTAGGTGAGATAAGGTTTCAGTAAACATAATAATTTTTGGCTACATAACTCAGCTGTACTTTTCTAGTACAGTTAAAATACAGTTCATGATACAAAGGAGGGCTTCCCCCTCTTGAAACTCCTGTTCCATATTCTGAAGAGCCCTCCCAACCCCAGTCAATTAGTTTCTTTAGAAAAAGATTTCCAGAGCTTAATTTACATCAAACTAGAACTGTGAGGTACAAAGGTACATATCATGCTAAGACTACATTTAAGTTTTTGACTTTTGAATTTGTGGGGTTTAAGATTATTAAAGTTCAAAGAGGAGTTTTATTACAGTTCTTATTATGAGCAAACATTGTGTAAAACCTTCCAAGATGTCCAAAATCCAGACACTAACACTTCTTTTTTAATGGCCAGGAGATCATTACAATGATCCTTTCATTTGGCTTCTTTCATAACCCAGGCCAGATGAACACCTTTGACTCCAACATCTCAAAGCAACATCCACTTACAAAATTGTTCTTTTGTTCTGACACATATGGAGAACCACAATTCTTCACCACCTGCCTGAAACCTGCTAAGACAGTGGGTAGGGAGCAGAAACAGGATGGGACAACCAGTCCCTTGGCAAATTGTCAATGATCCAGCCACCAATTTAAACTCAGCATCACCAGGACCTATGAAACTACAGTGGTTTAAATTCTTTAAGGAAGGTGCCCTGGGCTCGGCTTTTTCCTGTTCATTTTACAATTCTGTTTATAACTTATATGACATAATCAAAGGGAAAACTCCAAACACAGGAGATAACAGTGACTTCCATGGTGGTTTGCAAGGTGAGGCTGTCAGAAAAGGGGATGTGCAAATACAACTTTTTCCCTACTTAGCTATTTTCTGTAGATAGGCTTAGGCACTTAATATTTTTTAGTGAGGGACAATGGGTGATATTTCCTAATGAATTTTCTTGTGGTGACTCGAAGTGTTACTGCCTCAAGTTTGACCCTCCCAGTCCATGACTGATGATGTTCCTTTAGCTGCTTTGGTTTACACGTTAGCACAGACCCACTTTTCCTAGATGAGAGACATACTCAAGCATGATGACATCTGAAATTGCAGCTACAGGGTCTGTCAGGGACCAGCTGTCTGTGCTTCATGTTTCACAACTTCCTTTTTCTGCAGCTAAACACTGTTGTTTCCATTTTATGAGGAATAGGACAGATGGCCACAGTGCACAGCTTCTACAGTGACCATCCCCTGGCTCCATTCATCATCTCATGACTGCAAGTGTAGAAGAAAACCAGCCCAAAACTGATGCTGTGGATATGGGTACCAAGGTGCTCAGCTCCCTTGGAAACCCATGGGAGAATAGATTATGAGCTACATGGGCCAAGGAATACAATCTAGCAGAATTATTCACTTAGGGTAGAGTCCAAGTCAATAAATCTAAATACCAGTGATTTAAAAGAATCCCATAAAATACCTTAGTTGCATCTGCATTAAACTGAGGAAGTTTCCTCACATCTTCCTCAAAATATGTTACACCTCAATCCTTCTTTTATCCTAGTTACATATCAGAGTGGGAAATTTTCAACAACTTAATGACCTAGGGCTTGATCCCTGGTATAATGAAGGCATGCAGATATATTCCTTGATCTGTGATAAGCCATGTACCAGAAAGAGGCATTCAAATTCCCATCTTATAGGAATTATTCTTTACTTGCTTCATAACGAATGGGGCTGTGAAGAAAATTCTACAAGGAACACAGTAAAAACCTGCATTCTGCAAGTTTTTAACACGTGAAAACAGAGCCATTTAATTAAGAATAAGAAACAATGTCATACTGCACCAAAGGAAAAGAAAAAGCAAATTATAATTTTAGGAGCTGGAAGCCTACTTTTCTTCCTACTTTTAGGACACAATCCTTTTACAAGGTGGAAGAATTTATAAAACTCACAGATGTTTTTGGTGTGCTGCATATCAGAAGTCTCAAATCTTTTCCTCTGAGATTCCATTGACACGCAGAACAAGAAATGGGTCATGTATGTTCTACACAAGAGCCATTCTAGGGAAATTTGGCTGCTTTGGATATTTTGAAGTTACTAGAAACAGCCCAAAACCAAAACATCAGGAAATATAACCAGAGGATATTTTGACAACATACAGAGTTCGGGGATTTTTTTTAATAATTGGCCAGGCATGTCAGATTACAGCATAACAAATGAGGATCCAACGCCCCAAAGTCAGTGCAGCTCCATCAGCAGCCAGTCTTTGCTCAGGACTCATGGCTACTGCATTTCTGTACACCATTTCCAAGGACTAACAGCCTGTGAATGGTGCCAGTCAAAAACGTGGCCACAATAAAAGAGGGTGAAGCACGGTGACATTTTCTCAGCTAGTCGGTGTAAGCAAACAAAAATACAAAGGGAGGAAAACAGCCTTGGCACAGATGGGCTCTCTTGCATGTTGCTTTCCACACATAGAGCAATTTAATCTTGAGTCAGCACGAGTTAGCAAAGGAATGACAGGTTGTTACAATTACAAGCTGCTTTGGAAGTATTACTATCAGTGCTGCCACTATTTATGTTTAGTATTGTTATTGATGCTATTAATACTGCTTGTACAAGCGTTTAATGTTAGTGTACTGATGTAAATAACATCTGGATTAACAGTTGAGAGAACAACAAGATGCAAACCAGACGGATGGCTGAAGACACAGCATTTATTGGGTCACATTTCTGGGCTGCATTCCTGTGGATGTTGTGCATTCCTGCTGTGAGAGCCAACGGGAGGCTTTTCTAAATAAGCACCCCAGGATCTGGGCTGTGGAAGAGGACACGATGATGTGACTTTTATTTTTTTCTGCCTCCTCAAGGACAGATTCGTTACCAGATCACAGTGGCAGAACTGACCACAGAAACTCTAAGTCCTTCTAAATCAGCCATGAGGAAGCATTACCCATGACTTCCAACCAGACCTCACTTTGCATCTTGTTTGTATTATTTGTGGTCTCAGGCTTAACACCACAAACTACCCTTTGCCCCAAACTTTTTTAATCACATTCATAGCAAGGGCTCAGCAGAGACCTGAGTCTCACAGTGCTGAGCACAGAGCAAAAGCTGATACATGCTCCACAAATTGTGTATAGTCTTAAGGGATGATAGGAAAAAGGAGACTGCAATCTATCTTCCCTGTATAGCAAACCCCCAAGGGGCTTGGATGAATGTTCACTGTAACAGGATTTCCACTGCAATGAACCTTTTGCAAGTCACTGCCTCAGATGTGCGAAGAGCCATCCCATTTGCATCAGATGCCACCATGGCACAGTTAGAAGCCCCCTCCAAATCTCTGGGTCTCTCCCCACAGCTGTCTCCCAAGCCACCCAGCCACAGCAGCCCGATCCAACTCCCATGGGATGTGACAGCATGAGCAGAAATGCAATCTGGTCCTCTCTGGGTGGCCTGGAGCTGTGCTGGGACACTGGCCACAGAGGATGGGCTTCAGCTGCCTCAGCACAGGCACCTAATGCTATTTTAGGTGCTGCTGTCTGGCCTCCTGCTCCTACCCCAGGTCTCCCCAAAGTCCTGCATCGTAGTTACATTTAGGCGTGTGAATGCCACTCTAAGGGAAGGATCCATCACCAAAGGTTAAAGGATCACTGCATTCTCCATCAAGGTGCTCAGAGGCACATCGACAGCAGCCTTTTACTCTGGAGCAGATGTGCACTTTGGAAGTGAACCCTCTTACAGTCCTTGCTTACCACACTTTCGTTGGCATCATGGCACAGGCACAAAGCACTGGAAGGGGATTCCTTCTCAACTAAAGGGCCCTGGAAGGTGCTCTTTGGGAGCATATCTAGTAAAGTCCTACCATTAACTGATATTTAAAAACCATCCTGGAGTAAAATTCAAAACCACAGTGAGGATTATTTGCCCTTTTGATCAAACATTTTCTTTTGCAGCTCTGTTCCTCTGGCACTACATCCACAGATTATGCTGCCTGTAGCAGTTGCTGAAGTTACAGGTAAGGGAAAGTAAAGAAAACAGACTGATCTGAGCTGTTGCCAAGTGAGTGCATTGCTAGCCCAGGGTCAAAAGGCTGCCCTGCTCCCCATTCTGCTGACAGGATGTAAATATACCCCTAATACATATTCCCTAGCCTAGGCTGGATTCCCCACAAAGATGCCACTATCCCAATTTATTTAGGGTTTTTTCAAGGTCAGATGTCCTCAGGACATCACACTCCTTGCTTACACTCAACATCCCACCAGGGCTGCACAGCCCTGCCCCGAGCCACCAAAGTCCCCCTCACCCCAAAGCCCACAGAAGCTGAACTGGCTCATCAAAACCCAAAGGTTGCTTTTTTAAAGGTAAAACTCTCCTTCCTGTCTGGGAATTGCAGACTTTAGGGAAAAGCCTTTCCACATGCTGAATCTTGCATTAATGTGCTTTATATTAACATGTAGATGAGGTTCATCCCTGACCCGTCACTGGGACCAGGTGTGACACAAGTTCACTGGTTGGAGCCCTGGTGTGATTTTGGCTGTTGGGTTCCCTTGGTGCCTGTGAAGAACTAGTGGATATAGAAATAACCTCATTTAGTCAATATTTAAATTACAATTTAAAAATAAATTAGCAAAATGACAAAACTCCCTGTACGTTAAATACAGAATGCATCAAGAAAAATGGGATAAAATACAACTGCCGTATCCAGGTGGCTCTTCAAGCAGATTTCCTCCAATAGCAGAAAAAAATGGTCTTTTGCTGCTGAGATTGTAGTAAACAAGGGCTTGTAAAAGTGCATTAAAGCTGCTTTGTTCCTTTGGTTTATAAATGGGAAGTGCAGCCCCAGGTAACTGCTCTCAGTCACAGGAAGCCTGTGGGAACTGAAGCCTTCTAGCTAGTGAAGCCAGCTATTTGGAGTTGAAATGCAGTACCTGAAACCCAGGGCCATCTCTCACGTCTCTTCTGATCACTTCAAGTTCCACTAAGTGTCTCCTCCTTTATTTATGGAACATTTATCCTGGCCATATTTCCAGGGAATGGAAAACTCCCCTGGAGAGACTTTTTCAAGCAATCACATTAAAAGTTAAGCATCTTAACTTCGTACAGCGGGGTTGTCCCCATGATCAGAACGTACATGCTAAACCCTTTTATACTCTGTTGTACATTGATTATACTCACTTCAGTGGAAAAAAGGTAAAAAACATAATTTCCAGCTGCAGTTGCCCAACTTTTATGATATTTTATGTCTATCATTGAAATACTCAGAATGACCCATTCAATTTTACTTTACAGGCATTACAATAGCTGTAATCATCACCAGGTTGTGTGATCACCTCCTAAGAATTAGCCATTAGAGAGGGAAACTTGCTTCTCAAAATGTGAAGCCTGCAGGCAACACAGGAAGCAACCTTCCCTATTTGAAAAAGGCCAATTTTTAACTTCCCTGGTTTTTAAACCTGTAGCATCAATAGGCAGATTTTACTGACATCAGGGAATAGTACATTCTCGGTCTGAAAGGCAATGGGAGATTAACTGTATGGATTTGAATAGACACAAAGCAGGCATTGAAGTATCCCAGGGAAATATCCAGTCTAAGGTATGGTCTCCAACTGCAGCTGCTTTGGAGAAAAGGAATCAGTCTGAGATACCCAACCAATACTAGCTCAGCCTGTATGAGCAGGGCATTACCAGCATCCCTAAATCCCTCTGCATGGACACCTCTCCTCACCCAGAAGCAGCCTCACCAAGTTTCTTTAAATCCAGGCATCCCATTTGTATTTAAAGGTGACCTTCTTGGTTCTCTGTGGTTTCACCGTGGCTCTCCTGCTGCCAAAGCATTTCCTCTTATTCTTTGAGCTGCTCATTCTATGAAATGTTCAGAGAAGGTTTAGATGTGACTGCATGTCAACAAATTACCCTGTAGAGCATCTGGCATTGGCAACAACTGAGGAATGGGCTGATGCTAGACCACACCTATTACCTGGCATTCACACCAGTCTCTTGACCTTTACATGGAGCAGCCACTACCCACAGGATAAAGTCGTATGTCAGGCTGCTGTGAAAAGTGGTACCTCTGCTCCAGAGCAGGGAGTGCAAAGAAAGAAAAGACTTTTCCTATAGATAGTGCAGAGAGGGAGCTTTGGAAGGAACTTGAGAAGGTCTGCTTGCTCAGACTACTGAGGTAAAAGGAAGGTATTAGCCATTGACTGTAACAGGGAAGGACTCAGAAAAGAAGAACAAGTAATAGTCAAGCCGAGAAGATGGTTCTCCTGTAAAGAAAGACCTTTAAAAAACATGATAATTCTTTTACAACAGGCTAGTTCTTGGTAGTGGTTGTGTTTTATGGCATCCAAAGATGCGCCATGGGAGGTACAACTGGTTTACCCATCCCAAGAAAAAACAGCATGACTCCCTCTAATATACATAACACATGTCCCATTTGTGGAGCTTGCTCATAAATTAATTTTGTTTTTTTATCTATTACTCCCTGAGGAAATGAGTTTATCTTGAAATTCCTAGATCTATGGCAGTAGAATACTCTGGAGATCTGAGCAGAGTGGGTCAAGTTTACTTTCTGGAAAATGAATAGTTCATGCTCCAGGTGATGCACATATGGCTACTCAAGCAACTGCATCAACAGATATCAGTTGTTTTCACTTCTTCATCTGTTTTATTCTTTAAAAAAAAACCAAAAAAAAACCAAAAAAACACCCATGGGCAAGGACAATGAAGGAAGTGAGAAGGCTATTCCAAATCCTCTATTCCACTGATGTCTAGAAACAAAGATCTTCTGACATAGCATATTTCAATGGCCTTTGTTTAACCTCCTCCCTTGAAAGATCTGAACACAGAGCCTTTGTTTTCTGGTGCTTTGTAGGCTAACCTACAGGTTATGCTTTGATAAATGTCCAATGAGCTAAGGAAACATCAAGGCTTTTCCTCAAAATGTGTAGTTGCTGTTTTGTCTGACATCTTCTATTCTTGTTAGACATTACCATAAGTATTTAGGAGGCCCTTGTGCCTCTGAAGCTCCTGTTTGCTGTTAGCATAGCATGCTAAAGTACCCAGTGCTGGTATTTTATCCTTTTTAGCCACTTAGGACTTTACCAGGTCCTTTAAAATTCACACTTCTGGCTCTGTCTCAGGAGAGCAGGCAGCGAGTTTCATCTTTACAAAACAATCACGTCCCTGGGGCCTGACAGACACTTTAAAGCAAAAACAGAAACCCAATAGGTGTTACATTGTGGTGCTCTGGAAGCAGGAGGCTGGTAACAAATGACTTCCCTGGCACAACATGAATTCACTCATGGCAAAGCTCCTAGTCCAGCCATGGCCACGCATTTTATTCATGATATACAGCAAAATGTACACATTCCTTCAGTCTCCAGTTCAGAAACACCACGTTGATGAATTCATCAGGAGTTACAGACCCCACACTCCAAAGTCAGGACAGGATGCTACTGAGGCTGTCTCCTAGGGAGGGTGTGTTCTAGTGTAGGTTTGAATAGAAAAGCCTTTAATGCCATCAGAAGTGACATACAAAAGGCTATGAAATAGAAATTGGAAGGATAAACCTGTATGACAACACAGAAGAGGAATGCCTGCTGTAAGAGCTGCTTGCTCTATGCATTGTGCTTTGCTTCAGATCTTCATTGGTCTGAGATACTGGGTGCATTTCTACCCCAGATTATAAAGTGCCCTAAGTGCTTTTCCTCTCAAGATCCTCTCCCTGAACATCCTTTCCTTTCTGAGATTAGGCTTACTACCATGTGAGGTCATTTTTGGATTTTTTCAATGCAAGTTCAGGTGAAACTCAGGACAACATAGTCCCCCTCAACACCCAAGTGATCAGGACGAAGACTTCTCTAAACACCTTTACCCACCTCCTCTCTCCATGGTTAAAGGCATACAGTGCCTTACCTGTCTAGAAATCAGAAGACAGTGTCTACACCTCTCAAGACACAGATGACATAATTCAAGTAGGAATAGAGGGGCAAATTACCTGCATGCTTCCAAGGTGATGCATAATCCATTCCACAGAAGAATTTGCATTCCTTGCTGAATATTTGATGAGCTAAACTTGCTCTCAGTTGCCCATGAAAATCGACATATTTGGACTTCCCATCCTGTCCTTTGGTTCCCATCAAAGCTAGTCCTCTCAGGTACCCCAGGCTGCTTGGATAGCTGCCATTCAGACTTCCCATGCTTCCCACCGCTAATTTTGGTCAATATTTGAACATAACAAGGGCTACCAAAACTCCAGAGAATGTTGAAGGTCCAGGGAGATGATTTTATATTGAGCATGAGCTCATCAATGTATTGGTGCCAAAAGCAACACCACCCACAGCCGCCCTGTCTCCTTGCCCAACCATCCTCTTCCTTTGCTTTACCTGTCGGAGTTCAGGGCTTTCCTCTGACTGCCCTGGAGGGTTTGAGATCCTGGCAGGGGGTCAGAAACCCCCCTGCACAGAGCCCCAGAGAGACATTGTCCTGAATCTCAGTCCATGGAAAAGTTTTCAGCTTGTGAAATGAATTACAAGTCATGAGAATGTAAGAAAAATAGTAGTAATAGTAGTAGTTAAGTAACCACGGGGTGCAAATGTAGAATATTAGGATATTTAGAAAGGGGTCAAAAGAAAAATATGGTGGACTTGGATGTGGTTCTTGTTCTTTTTGTTCTTCTTCTTGGTATCCATTTTTCTGCTGTGGTGGCTCACAGGNAAACAAAAAACTGAGATTTACCAACTGCAAACATGAGCTTCACCCCTGTGTTTTCAGCCAGATCATGAACTGGGGCTTGCCTTCACCTGGCAGTGCAATTACAGCTGTCAGGGCAAAGGAGGAGGCAAAACCACATGGCCCAGGATGGTGAAAGGGTGCAGATGCCTCTTCCAGCTGATGGAACAGTCTTCAACTTCTGGCTGCTCAGGGAACGGTTCCTTTAAGCGTGCTGAGTTCTGACAGGGCTGTTCTCTCACAGGAGATGTGAAAACAGAAGCCCTGACCTCTTGTGGTCATTAAATACCACAAAAACAGTAAACTTCAATTTTCCTAATTTCTTAATCTTCTGTCTGCTTCTGAGCATTTTCTACCATACATGGTCCAGTGGCTGGATTTACACCAGCCAAATCTTGTTGGGATGGCACCAACCACAATTATTAGCACTTTTTCCAGCCCTCTAGAAATCTTGTCTGAAAGGCAGTTCTGTCCAACAGTAGAACCAAACTTCCCTCTCCATGTATGAGAGAGCTGCCTGGGCTACAACATCATTTACAATTTCAGGATTGTTTTACAGACAGATAGCAAACCACGTAAGTAATTCATGGCACGTTTGGGAAAAGTTAAAGATGAACTTACATTTAAAAGATTCATACCTGCTTTAGATGCCTGGGGCTGGAACCAAATAAAATACAGTCTCCTGGTTTATTGTACATGGTGAATGATGAATGGTTGTTTCAATGGTAAGGAACTCATTGGGACAGAAAGCAAACCCGCAGTGCCAGAGTGTGAGTTTAATACATATCAAGAGGCTGCTGCATTCCCTGAGGTCAGAAAAATGCTTAAACTGGAAGGCTGCTCCACCTGGGCAGGTGCAGAGAGCAGGCAGAAGGCAAAGGGAAGCCTACAAGCACCTGTACCACTCCAAATAGGCATACCTAAAAATTTCCTGATGGTTAAATGCACCATGTTCTTGCCCCTTGCTATATGCTGATTCCCATGGTGTAAGAAGTGCAAGGCCAAAATAGCACAGAGCATCATTTGGAGCATCTTGCTGCACCTCCTGCAGCCAGAGCAGCCTCCTCAGGGCAAGCTCCCATCACAGGCTATTGCTGAGATAATTGTTATTGGTGGCAAAGTAGGAAACCATACTGTGTCCCTTCAGAGAGCTGGAATAAGCTGTAATGGCAGAGTGAATGTGTGCTGCATGCACAGGAGCCCTCTGTGCCAGTGCAGTGCACACACACTGCCTCCCCTCCTCACCCCCTGGCACCAGAGGGGCTGGAATCCCAGAGGGCCAAAATGGGAATTAGCCAAGGGTCCTGTCAGCATTTACCCACCTGGTTTCACCCACCCTTCAGCCATTCAGGTTGGTGCTTCTGCAGAGCCACGAAGGGGCCTGAGCCAGGATAAAGCCTTGTGCTCCAGGAGCAGCAGAAAAATCTTAAAACCACAAAGCATGGTAACGCTTACTTTAATTCTGCAAACACTGCAAAGAGCCCTGATGACAGTACATGTCATTACTAGGCTATTAGATAACATAAACACATTTTTGGAAGCATCTAATTTTGTACTTTACTCATTAAAAGTATTTCCTTCCACGTGGCTTTTCCTCCCAGAGAACACAGAGCAGAATAAATCTCGTCTCAGCTGTTTTCCCTGAGAATAACAAAAGGTGCAGCCACGTTGTGGTGCTCCCGTCACCAAGCAGGGTGGAAGGAGCAGGATGGAGCCCTGCATCTCCTGAGCTGCTCCTCTCTGCACAAGTATGCTCTGCCTCTGCACCATCCAGGCTCAGGCAGGGCTGTGCAACATGCACACATGTATCCCCTCTCCCAAGCACTTGTGTTCCTCTGCTGGCTGTTGTCAAGCATGCACAAAGCCCTTTTTCTTCACAAAAAAAAAAAAAAAGGAGAAAAAGTGTGGGCCTGATATTTCTGGGCCTGAGAGGTTTTAGCCTGCTAAATTTCTCCCAAGGAAAAATTTATCAAGAAAGCTTCTCAAAAGAAATCCTGGCCAACAAGTATCCTGTCTCAAAACAATCTCCAGGTGGTGTTTTGCTCTTAGTCCTCAAAATATTTTAGCTGTGTCTCTAGTTTAACCAAAGGGATTAGAGAGGTGTCATTCCTGTTCACCAATCATGTTAAGTCTGATCAGAACACTTTATAAAAGTAGAATAAAGCCCGACGGACAGAGCTTGCTTGGTTGCTCTTTGCCCTCTGAAAACCTTAGAGTCTTTTGTCTTTTTTCATGTCCAACAGCAACAAAAAGGCGTGAGAAAGAAAGAGCCTCCAGACCCCCCAGAGCCAGGGCAGTGGTCTTGCCTGTGTTGACATTTAATTCCCACTCAGATTCTTTTTGTGCTGTAATTTTTGAGGAGTCCCATTGTTTTAGATATGGGGACACTGAGGCACAGAGTTGGGAAAGTGTGGAGCAATGGTCACTCAGGTGGGACTACACTGAGTTCTTCCACTTATACAGCTACCTTGTTGGAACTAAATGATCTTTAAGGTCCCTTCCAACTCAAACCACTTTATGATTCTTGACTGGCAAAGCTCCAGTATAAGTGCAGGTTATTGTATTAAGGATTTTCTCATTGCAAACACGTCAGTGTTGTTACAAGCATACATGAAGGTGACCCCTGTCACTGGAGAAACAGAAATCTTCACAGGGAAATAACCACAGATTCTCCCAAAAATCTGCATGCAAAAAACACCCTCCTGTGTTTGTTTGGGTTTTTTTTTTTCCTGATTCATCATAATGTTGGGCAACATAAATCCCCTATTAATATGCCAAAGACCTCTTGCACAGTGGGGTTCATTGCAGGTTTGTGTTAAGCATTTTTTGATGTTTACAAAAGCCAAAAAACTTTATGCATTTGCGAAGGCCCTGTGGCTGCCACTGAGAGACACAACACCTCACAGGAGCCCTAATTAATCCCAATTACTCTTCCCATTGAGCTGCCTTGACTCCATCATCACTGTGGAATGAGGCAGGAGATGTCACGGGGAGCAAGCACATTGGCATGGACCAACCCCATGTCACCAAGGCTGGGACAATGCTGGATGCCACGAGGCTATGGGCACCCCTGGGACACACTTGGAACCCCATGGTCAAAGGAAGGCATCAAACAGCCAAGACATGAGTGTTGCAGCTTGAGTCCATGCTCTAACACAGACTGAGGTGCTGTAAAGCTTTTCCCAGTGTTGTAGGAGGAGGTAAATGCACAAAGGCACCCAAGGAAGAGCAGAGTGCACGTGTGTGAGTGTGTGTGTGCACAAGTACATGCAAAAAGAGGGAGAAAGATGAGAGAAGCAACACAAACCCCACGCTAAAAATTAAAGCAAAGTCCTTTCCTGGGGGCATTTCTGCCCTGTCCTCTACTGTGGGGGGAGAAGTGGGACGGGTGCTCCAGACCACCAGTGTGCACAGCATGGCAGAGATGCTCCAACACTCCAAACCCCCCCAAACCTTCCCTGCAACGTTTTCCCCTCAGCAGAATGGCAAGGCACCAGCATTGCAGCTTCTGCTCTGCGACACTGGGCTCCCACCAGCATCTCTCTTTCCCAAACATATGATACACTAATGATGCCACCCAGGGATGACAAGTAGCTTAAGAGCTGGCTCTATCCTCTGGACACCTGGCATGCTAAACCATGTAGCAAGTGGCAAGTGCTGGCTTGGGAAAAAGCCATTCCCACTTTGGACAGCCACCAGGCCAAACTGCTAATGCAGTGCCTCCATCTCCCCTACTGTTATTAATATGAGAAAGAAAAAAAATTCAGGAGGAACAATTGACTTGACCACTGAAGAAGCTGTACATTACTGATTCAAACTGCAGATGATGAACCATGATAGGACAGAGTAAAATGACAGTGAATTAAATCAGGGAAAGCTCATGCAATATTTTATCATTGTAGAATAATCATATCCATCTCCAAATCAGATCAGATTTTATTTTCTGACACTTAAGGATCAAAATTTTCATAATGTGTAGGAATATGTGTTGTTTTTCCCAGGTAACAAGTGTTGGGACAAGAGAAAAATGGCTTCAAGTTGCACCAGGGGACGTTTATATTGGATATTAGAAAAATTTTCTTCACAGTGGAATAAACTACCCAGGAAAGTGGTGGGATCACTGTCTCTGAAGATATTTAAAAAACACATAGATGTGATGTTTAGGCACAAGGTTTAGTGGTGCACCTGGCAGTGCTGGGTCAATGATTGGACTAGATAACCTTAGAGGTCTTTTCCAACTTTAGTGGTCCTGTGATTCTTTAAAAGCTCAACACACAGCACCCAAACCCAGACACTGGTGCTGAGGAGCTGCTGCAAGGGGAAAGTGCTGGGTCTGCCAGCCCAAGCACTGCCAGGACAGAGGGACCCAGCTACCTCAGAGTCTGTCCCCAAGGAAGCTCTGCTTGTGGCTCCCACCAGGGCTGGAACTGTGTTCCCCCCTCAGACATGTCATTGCCACTGCCCTTGTTTTCACTGTCTTAATTTGGTGTTCAATTTGGCACTGTTAAAAAAGTTTCCAGGAGAGTACAAAATCTAGACAAGGGTCAAGAAGAGCTGTTAGGAAGTCCTTCCTACAACTCAGAGGGTCACAAACTTAGATTAGCTTAGGCATTGACTTTTCCTGTTCCTCTAGTGAGGGCAGCTAAATCCTTTGTTATTTCCCAAGAAGACCAACACCTGAACATTGCATCACTTCACCTACAGAAAGAGTTGGCTCCTGCAGAACTTCAGGACTGCAGAAAAGATGATGAGAAAAAGTCACAAGATCTGAACAGGCAGAGAAGGGTGAGGGAGGACAATCCTTACACTGTTTTCTCCTCAAAACAGAGGCACAGGGCCCTGGAACATTTTTTCTTAAGCATACAGCTACCCCTCCTCCTGCTCAACACCCCCTTGGTGCTGGCATTCAGTATGTTTCTGCAGAGCCAACCAGAGCCACCACACGCTGAAATGATAAAGAGCAAAGGCTGCATATTCATCAGAGGTGTCCTTTGGACTGAGAGTATAATTGCAAGGACCATCAGCTTTTATATTTAGGTCCTACCTGTGCACAGAGAGCACAGGTACCTGCTCCATGCAGCTCCTCAGGTCAGGCACAAAGAAAATCCTGTTATATCACCAAAATCATCCATGATAGTGCAGATTGTTCTGTCCTCTTCTGTCCATGAGCTATCAGGAGTCTAAAATAAAGTTCTACTGAATACCATATAAAAATAAATAAAACAAAGCCCTTTCCTAATTAAATAAATGATGAAAGGGAAAGCTAAGAAGTGGTGCAGCTGGGAACCCTTTGAAATAATTAGATCTACCTATTTGGCTCTAAAGGTTTTTTTACTATCAGGAACATCAAGAAAGGTGTCAGCACAAGACCTTCTTATTTCTTAGGTGAACAACACTGAGGGATTTAAAACCTTTTGAGAGAAGCCTGGGATTCTTTAAGTTGACTGAAGCCAAAGTAATTCACCCTGAATGCAGACCCTGAAGGTGACTGTGGAGCTTAGAATAAGGATGTCAACATGGTGCTTTCATCGTTTGCTAGTGGAGCTGGTACTGCACATGGAGCTTGCCTTGACCATTTAATTAATAAAGGGACCCACGCAGCTGGAATTAACGTGAACTTTCAAAGCATCAAAAAGTCCAGCAAAGGATCAAGCTGATATTTTCATTTATACATATTAGCTTATTCTGGGCCATTGTTGTGCTCCTCATTCACAGCCTCTTACTCACACACACACCCTTACATACTTCCTTTCATTTTACCTCCACAGTGCTTCTGTGTGATGGGGGCTATCACCAATTAACACTGACAATGGGAGCTGGAAGGGAATTTTAGCAAGCACAGCAGGGTTTTTTTCTCCCCAAAATCTTTGAGGAAAGGGATTATTTCCCCCCTGCCCTCCTCCCTCAAAAAATGGTGAGCTCCATGCCAATATTTTTCTCTGATCCTTTTATCTATTCTTGATTTTACTCTGTCTCTTTTCCTTTCATTTAACACCAAACTATAGCAAGGACAACCTTCAAAAACATTTTCATTGTAGTGTATCGAACAGAACTGGCTTCAACCCTGCCAGGTCAACATGGTCATTCCACTCCTCAGCACTCCACAGGCTCCTATAAATTAGCCCGTGAGAATCTAGAATTTACGCTTCCCCCAGTCAATGTAAATATGGCCTTTCCTCTTCTTCCTATGCCAAGGGCAGAGATTTCAATCAATATTATCACAAAATAATATTTGATAGAATGTTGGTCTGTTTGCAGACTCACCAGTTGCTTTTTCACTCCAGTAATTCTCAAGCAAGATGGGACTTCTGGTTAAATCAGACCACAAACAGGGGTGATGGGGTTTTGAACCAACAGAGATGGTCTAATCAAGTATAAGACCTTGGGCTCAGTGCAGGCACCACTAGATGACTTTTTGTACTTTGTATGTTCATGAGAAAAAAAAAAAAGAAAAAGAAAAAAAACCCACAATAATGTCATTGTCACTTCTAGCCTTGTATCCTACTGATCTTTGGTATCATGAGTCCATCAACTATGCTGGCTTCATGGTTAAGCTGCACAGATAATCACCATCGAAGGCCCAGTGGATCACCATCCCAGATGCTGAGGAAGCATGCACTTTAATCTGCCACAGGCTTTTTAGTTAGGTGGCAAAGCAAGTGGAAATGGCTTCATATAAGCTCCTTGTTCTAGGGAATGTTACCTCTTTAAAATTGATATCATTTCCCATTTTCAATTCAACACACACTGAGACCATTGCAAATATTCCTTACGATGGCCTCAGTGGGCATTTGATACAATTTTACAGAGCAAGAAACTGGCTCCCAAGCAATGCCCTGTCCTTTGGATGAGACATAAAGCTGAGACTGTTAAAGACATCTGACTTGAGAACCAAAATGTGTGGTGCACTGAAGGGAAGGGATGCCATCCAGTGGGACCTGGACAGGCTGGAGAGGTGGGGCTGTGGGGACCTCACAAATGACAGCCACCTGAAAAGCTGAGAGGAACTCAGTGCAAGCAGATTATGAGCACAGCAGAACACAGTTTCTCAGGAGCAGGACAGCTGTCTTTAGAGTCCTCACCAACCTGCTTGCACTGAGTTCCAGCCATTTGTGCTGTTTCAAAGCCATCAGCCAAAGCCCCACCTCCAGGCAAGGCCACATCAGTGCTGCTGCCTGTGTGTTCACCAGAGCTGCTGTGCCCCAGCACAGAGTAGTGGATTCATAGTCAGTAAATAGCCTTTTGTGCAGTAGTCTCATTTTGGGAATCATCCTAAACTTTAGGATAGTGGGAGAGTTACAGAAGGGTCCATTTACTGGCAAGTGGCTGACACCAAGAGCTCTGGGCGAGTTAGGAGAAATGTTATGTCTGTGGTCTGTGAGTGTGGCAGCAACTGTCTGGGAGTGACAAAGGGAACAACTGTCGGGATACCTCCCAGTGACAACTTTCCAAAGGGGAAACTCAAGGAAATTTCTGGATTAAACACTACTCGGTGTTGAATGCCACTTGAGTATCTTTTAGCAGAAACCCAATGCCTCTCGGAAAGCCTCAGTTAAATATTTTGGTAGCTCCTCTGGCTGTTCCTCTCTACAGCCTGACAAACATTTCACACTGGTTGCACAGCTTTCGGTTGGAAGGAATCCCAGCTTTGTTGACACTGACTTCAGTCAGCTTCAGAGGGCCTCTTAACTCTGCTTTGGGGCTTGTCAACACACAGCGGACTGAGACACAATGCCAGCAGGCAGCTCCTCCTAGAAAACATTATTTGAATCCAAATTGTCTTCCAGGCACTTTTTAAAAAACTTCATATTGTGTGAGTTACTTGCTTGTCAGAAGGAAAATCTGTGTTCATCCTTCATTGTTCAAATTTACAGAAGGTCATCTTCCCATTGCTGCACCAGCAACCCCAAAAATATCACACCCTGATCAGTAAAATATCTCCCACATGGCAACGTACAACGAAAGACAACTTGGTGCTGCCGAATAATAATCACATGTGAAGAGAGACAATCACAAAAGCACTTGGAGATTACTTATATTTAGGAAAAAACTTCATGAGAGATAATTTTTAACTTCTTTTATATGCATGATCAAGCACCATAATGTGGAAAGCTTCCACTATCCATTCTGCCTGTGATCTCCAGCAGCAAAACAATACCTCTAATTTGACATGGATATTGGTATATTTAGTTCTGTTCAATCAATGCACTCCTGGGGTTCATAGAATCACAGAATCATTGAGTGGTTGAGGCTGGAAGGGGCCTTTAAGATCTCCCAGTTCCATGGGGCAGGGACACCTCCCACAATCCCAGGTTGCTCTGAGCCCCGTCCAACCTGTCCTTGGACACTTCCAGGGATGGGGCAGCCACAGCTTCTCTGGGCAGCCTGTGCCAGGGCCTCACCACCCTCATAGTGAAGAATTTCTTTGTAACATCTACTGTCTTTAATTCACCCTTTGTCCTGTCACAATGGGCCATGCTAAAAAGACCCTCTCCATCTTCTTTGACCTTCTTGTCAACAAACACCTCTAAGTCCTTCCCTGCAAGGCTGGCCTCAACCCATTCACCACCCAGCCTTTGGTTGTGCTTGGGATTGCCCCAGTCTGGGTGCAGGACTTTGCATTTGGCCTTGCTGGACTTTGTGGGGTCCCCACAGCCCCACCTCTCCAGCCTGTCCAGGTCCCACTGGATGGCATCCCTTCCCTTCAGTGTGTGACTGCAGCACACATTTTGGTTCTCAAGTCAGATGTCTTTAAAAATGCTCCACCACCTGCAGAACAATAAACCTCCACAGGAAGCAGCCCTTGGACATTTCCCACTTTATTCAAAGGAGAAAGCAGGGAAATAGCATCAAAGAGAGAACTTTTCTTGTGACTCAGTAACATCAAGGAGTAGTTTTATTACAAGCCCTGTTTTACTAGAAGATATTTATGAAGACTTAACTGAAGATGCTGTAGTTCATAGAAACTGGAATTATTTACTTGTATTAAAGAAGAACCAAGAAACCTCTAGAAGTTTAAAGGTCTCTTGCACTAGTCTTGATACTAGCAGTTGAAGACATCTAGAGTTTTTAAGAGGTTCTTCTCCAAACAGTCCTTATTAGAAAACTTTCTTTTCACCTCCAACATAGGCAAGAAAAGAAACCAACCAGAGAAAGTAACCAGAGAAGAAACAATTTTATCCAAGAGCTTAGAGAAGTCAGGAATAAAATTACTCTTTCTGCCACAGCACTTGGTGCACTCACAGGGTGGATAATTGTAAAGGAAGTCTTTGTCTTTGACCAGCACTTTAAATTTACCTACTGATTCATCTAATTCAGTCTCAATTTTTAATTAACAGATTCTAAGTCCAACTGGGCTGGGGAATGGCATGTGGGTACGAAAGACCCACCAAGCTCCAACATGGGAAAGGTCCATCCTGTCAGTGAAAATAAAGGTAGGAGGAGGAGAAAGGTTGTACAAAACCGTGTAACCCAGCTTATCCCTTCACCTTCTGTCAGGTGGCAGCTCATGTCTTCCTGGGCTGGAAGTTGGGTGTGAACCATCATAGTCATCAGTAATGATATTTTTCATTACAGTTTAGTCTATTTTAAGAATGGTTGAATATTTGGTCTCTGTAACATCCAGAGGCAACAAGTTTCACAGGTTTCTTTAGATGAAAAATAGTGGTTTTTGTTTGTTTCAGGTACATCACCTGATTATTTCATTGGATGAAGGTGGGTCTTGCATTTTGAGAAAATGTGAATAATTGTTTGCTTATTGCTTCCTCCTTTCCGTTCCTGATTTTGATGCCTTCTGAATTTTTCCCCCATCTGCTTCCCAAACTGAAAAACCTGGCTTATCCCACCCACTCTTCCTTTTGAGGGAGAACAGGGCACATGCAGGAGTTGTCATCTCCTTCCATCATCCACATCCACTTCACCAGTAACTTGAAGCACTGGCTTTAGTTCTGAGCCCACACAGGGAGGACGGAGATCATGAAGGTAAATGTCAACCAGGCTGGGGGAGCAGGACAAGGCAAATTAGAAAGAATGCAGAGCTCTGAATATTGTCTGATTCAGATGAAAAAGCCCTTCAAGTTGTTAAATGAGGAAAAAAAAAAGATTTAAAAAAAGTAAGCATTGCTTGCTTTTATCATAAGAAACCAAAGTTTCGAGGCTTTTGTCCATCGTGAATGAACAGAAAATGGGATTGCAGTTTGCAGAGTGTTTTGAAATTTTCTAATTATTATCCATTAAACAAGGCCTGGAATAAATTGCTGTGGTTTCTCTCCACATTTCAATTTCCCTTATGTCAGCTTCATTCTTGTCTCCCTTTTTCCGTCATTTCAAAAATATCTGGAGATCAAGTAGCTGAAATTGAAAATGAAAAGGATAGGATGAAAGAGAGAAGAAGCAAACGGAGAAAAGAAGAGAGGGGGGGAAAGCTTGAAAAGACTTTCTCCAGAATGCAGATCATGGGTGTTTTCAGTGCTCATTGGAAAGGTCCCATCAGGTTGTCACCTCAGCCCCCATGGCTGTGCTCTGGGAGCTCTTTCCTTTTTCCCTTTGTTTGCAGCCCGTTAGACTCAAAGCACCATATGGAAATGACTCACGTGGCCACAGATTTGGGCCACGACCACACTTCCCTGAGCCTCTTCAGAGACCTGCAAAAAGCTTTTTCCTGTGAGTGCCAGCAGGTCCCTACCTACAAAGCAAACAGCAGATGCTGCAACGATGGGCAAATGCCCAAGTACGTAATACAACACTAATTAAAAGACGTTTTCTCATGAAAAGCTGGAGGTTATTAAAAAAAGAGAAATGCTTAGCTGGGAAAAGCTGCTGCTATGCTGAGTGTACCATACTGCACCATTAAGACATGCAGAAGTACTTTTAAGTTGCCTAATGGCAAGGTTACAGCATAATCTGTGATTAACTTGCTTCATGTTGTCAGAGGCTATCAGTCACTCCAGAAGAAATCTCATTTCTGCCTCTTGCCCTGTGTCTGGCAGAGTGTCATGTCAGAAGGCTGTTCCCATCCCAAACAGCTCTCACATCTCCAGTTCATCTAAGTAGGATTTTGGGACCCTGGATCCAGTCTGTCCAAAGACAATATCTACCTGGTTCTTCAACCTTTCTGCTAGGAAAAATGTAGTTTAAAATGTGCAATTTGTTATTTTCTCATTGAAAACAGCTCCCCCAGCTCTCAGAGATCTCTGCTGAAATGGATTTTTTGGTCCAGTGGACTCCATTATCTTTTTTCCATGATTTTGCTCACCTCTGCTAATGGACATGGTTTTTCACTGTAATTATTCAGTATGCAGGATGTGCTGATGACTGCTTTCTGTCTCAGGACATTTCCTTCCTAATTTGGAGTCAGTCAGGGTCTGAAGATGTCAATAAAAGTCTGGAGACAGAAACCAGGGTATTTGAAAATTTAGGGCAAGACAAACTTCTGGGCTACCAAGTATGATGATGAAATATTGCAAAAATCTCCATCAGCACCTTCCAGTGTTCACACAGGAGCAGCGAGTGACCTAAATGTGCCCAGTTTAAACATCAGAACTGCAGACACTGGGAGCATTTTTAAAGAGCAAGTATTTTTCACAGCATGAAAAAAAAAAAAAAAAAAAAAAAAAAGCCCTTGAATTACAAAACACCTTTTACAAGCTTCAGGCTGGTATTGTACAGACATAGATGATTCAGTAAGTTACCCTTTAGAGTGATTCAGTGATCAGAGGAGAGGGCTAGGAGTCAAGACTTCCCCATTTGTTCTTCTATTTACCTTTAAACAAATCCCTGGTGGGATTTCTGCTTTACACAGACATCAAACACCCACAGCTTCTCCACCCTTCAATTCAAAGTTCACTTGTTCAGCATCTCCACAGTGTGGACCTTCTGTCTCTCTGCACATTAAATTAGTCACTGTCAAGATAGGGTTAATGCTACTGACCTTTGGTAGATTTTGCACTTTTGTTTGCAGAGCAATTCCAGGTCTTCAATTTGGCTGTTTCAGAGGTGCAAATATATTGCAGTGATCCTCCTAAACAAAGCCTGTGACTGTCATTATGCAGAGAGTGCTGCAAGCTCCAGAGCTGGGAGAGCAAAGGTGTCCATAGCCATGGCAGCAGGCAGCCTGGAAGGTGAGTTGGTACCACAAGCAGAAAAGGTTTTTTAGCACTGTTATACCCCAAAATCAGTACTAAATTTTAAAATGACGGTTGGAGAGGCTCAGCTCATTGCTGTCTGTGTGCACTCACCTCTCTCTGTGCCAGTGGAAGGAGAGCCTGTGCTCCCATAAGCAGGTGACAGAAGAACAGATTTGATTTGAGCCACAAAATGCCAAACCTAGTGGGTTCTAGAACCAACAGCAAAAGGGTGCTGCAGTTTTCTATGGGGCAGAAACGTGGGAAAAAAAGTATCATCAAGTCAAATGCAGCAACGGTGCACAGGCAGGGCTGGGAGCTCTCTAGAGGAAATTAATGTGACGGCAGAGGGTGGGGAGACAGACAACAAGAAGTTTTAGACAATTGCTTTTCACTGGCCTAACTAGCAACAAAAAAATTGGGCCAGCTCTTGAGAATTGCTCTTGGACAATCAATCAGAGATAACAGAATTAAGCAGAGGCACCAAGCAAGTGACAGGATGGAAATTCAAGCTAGATTTTTAACAGCCCTGGGTGAATAACTCTCAACTAAGCATTTTCTAGCTGAAGTTTATGTACTTTTCTATTTTCTAGACCTTTTCTTGCCACATGGCCAAATGCAGAGTACAGTCATCTCCAAAATTATTCCACACTCAGGATTCTGCCCTTCTTTTGTCTCACATTCAGGACAGGTGACGTTTCAGCAAGGACAGCTGCTGTCAGCTCTGGTGCTCACCTCCCGCTGTGAGGTTCACAGTGTGGCTGCAGGAGTTCTGCAGAAAGAGCAGTGCAAGCAGAACAGCTCCTCATAAATATTACTAAATTCAAATATCCAGTGTGTTTACCCCTGCTGCAAACTTATTCCAACAGATCCTGGTGGGAATAGTGTGATAGCAAACTCCTTTCTCTGTGCAGTCCATGCCATGGGGACAGTGGATCCACCATGCTGGCCAAACCCCCTCTCACATATGGATTTTTCCCAAGTCTCACTCTGTGTGTGCTCACTCAACAGCATCCTGCTCCTGGCATGCTTCTAACAGTGCTCCTGTAAAACCACAGCACACAAACACTGTTGTACTCATATTTCTTCTCCACAGTTGGACAAAGTAAGATCTTAAAACTAGGTTTCTGTTGAGAATAAAAATAGTGGCTCTGAATATTCAGTGTTTGTTTATATCTCACTGCTTCCACTAACATTCCTGCCATTTAATTTGTTTGGAAGACCATTCAGAGGAAACTAATAAGTGGTGTGAAGACAGGAAGAACTATAAACCACTGAAATCTGAGAACACATCTAGTGACGTTTTCCACATTATTTGCCTGGCTCTGTTATTTAAAGTTCAAGTCAAAGGGGAAGTTTTGTTTTTAAAAACAACGACTTGCACACGTATGGACTGAATCTCTTTTCCTCGGAAGCTCTGCTTGCATCAGACAGGACCAGCAATCTGCATAAAAATAAAGAACAGCAATATTCCACTGGCAATTAGGCAGATTTAGCCCTGATCCAAGCACGGACAGCACAATTCCCTAGCTTCACTGGGAGTTGTTCCAGGTTTGAAGACGCTTGTAACTTTCCTAGCCTGTGTTATCAATTTCTTTTCTTTTTTAATAGCTGCTTATGGAAACACTGACTTGCATTTGAGGTTTCCAGATTCTGAGATTTTAGGCAGGCAGCATTTTTGAATATAAAATCACGACTTTAATCTGACACAGAACAAAGTCAGGTTTTGACTTAAATCAAACATAAAAACTACAGTAGAAATACTAGAAAAGAAAATTTATGTACCAGTGGTTATACATGATACAGAATCACAGAAAAAGCTGAGTTGGAAGGCACAAACACTTCCTGAACTCTGTCAGGTTTGGATGAGGTTTTGGATGACATTTGGATGCTGTGACCACTTCCCTAGGGAGCTTGTTCCCGTGCCCAGCAACCCTCTGGGTGAAAAACTTTTTTCTAACATCTGACCTAAACCTCCCCTGACACAACTTCAGGCCATTCCCTCAGGTTCTCTCACTGGTCACCAGAGAGTGAGCAGTGCCTACCCCTCCTCTTCCCCTCACAAGGAAGCTGTAACTGCAGTGAGGTCTCCCCTCAGTCTCCTCCAGGCTGAACAGACCAAGTGCCCTCAGCCCCACCTCACACTGCTTCTTCTCAAGACCCTTCACCATCCTCATGTGTAGCAGTGTGTCTTTTGGGAGTGGAGCTTCTGCCCAGACCCCAGTCAGCCTCTCCTGTAGAAAGACTGCTTGGGAGAACTTCAGGCAAAGCAATCAAGCTCACACCACCACACAGGCCACAGGGCAGCTCAGCAAGGAGAGGCAGGAAGGCCTGGCACTGATCAGTTCCAGCAGGGTTTATTCCAGGTGCTGAAGGGGGATCCAGGCAAGAGAGCCAGACCCTGTGGTCTGCTGGGTTAAGCAGGGTCTGAGGGCACAGGGGCAGTACTGAGGGCAGGGCAGGGGGTCAGGGACCCTTAGGGGAGATGGAACTGGACACCCAGGGTATCACAGCCAACAGGGAAGTGGGGGAAGGGAAACCCAGGACCACCAAGGATACGGGGAGAGGACAGACTGGGATAGAGCACACTGTACAAAGCACTATGGGAGTCTTCTCCTTCAGCCAGGACAGGGACTCTATGGTCCATCTTTCCAAGGTAGATCTCTGGGAAATTCTGTGAGGGGGTGGAGGGATTCCACACTCATAGTCCCCCTTTGGACATTCTCTAATAGCTTATAGCCTTTTTTATATTGTGGCACCCAGAACTGCCCCCAGCACTCGAGGTGAGGCCGCCCCAGCCCAGAGCAGGGCAGGACAATCCCCTCCCTGCCCAGCTGCCAGTGCTGGGCCTGATGCCCTCCGTGACTCTGTTTGCCCTCCTGGCTCCAGGGCACTGCTGACCATATTCAACTTTCTGTCGACCAGGACCCCCAGGTCCCTTTCCAAAGCCCTGCTTTCCAACATCTCCTTCCCCAGTCTGTCTGTACATCAAGGGTTGCACCATCCCAGGTGCAGAATCCTGCACCTTCCCTTTTTGGATACTTGCTTAGTACCTCTTCCTGTCCTTCATCCGAGTTATTTATGAGGATGTTGAAGAGCACAGGGCTGAGGATGGACCCTATGGAATGGAGACCCTAGTGACAGGTCTCCAGCCTGATGTCACCCCAGTCACTTTGTGCCCAACCTGTCACCCATCCCACCACAGGTTTATCCAGCTGTCTGCTGGACACCGTGCCCAGGAGGACACTGTGAGAGACAGCACAGAACAATTTACTGAAATCCAGAAAAGGTTACACCAACTGGCTTGCCCGTGTTTGTCACTTTGATATAAAAGGCAATCAGGTTTGATAAGCAGGACTTTCCTCTCACAAAGCCGTGCTGGCTGTGAACAATAACCGTATTGTCCTCCAGGTGTTTTTCAATACCCCCCAGGACAATCTTCTCCATAACTTTACCAGGCATGGAAGTGAGACTGATGGGCCTGTAGTTGCCAGGGTCCTCCTTCTTGCTCTTCCTGAAAATCAGGACAACATTCACCAGCTTCCAGTCAGCTGGGACCTCTCCAGATTCCCAAGACCACTCAAAAATTGTCCAGAGAGGTTTCGGATGACATTAGCTAGCTACCTTAAATTTACTACTCTGAGTGGGATACAGTGGTTCCTGTGGATTATTTGTAACATTAAAAGACACAACATTAATATTGCATGAGCTTTCTTTGGGGAGAATAAACAAACAGAGCATCCAAGCTTCAAAAATCTGTTTTTCCTGATTGGCTTGTTATAAAAATTCCCTTTCAAAGCTGAAATAGACAAATCAAAGCAATTTTGCCATGAAGAATGTGTGTTAACAAAAATAAAAAATAGATTCCCTACATAGTGTATACATAAGTACAAGAGATTTTAGCTTAACCTTCTGGTCTCAACTTTTGTATCTCTATAGTAGCTGCTCAGGATGGGAATTCTATTGTGTGTATTAACTGGAGTGGCCAAGGCAGGCCCAGGGCTGATAATTATAATTTGGTCCCCCAGATGATTGAGAAGCCTTACAGAGGACTGCACAGTGCAGCTTTAACAGCCCTTCCCAATGCCTAACTAGAAAATCTGTTTCAAAGGGGCTCCATGAATTGTAGGGTACAGTCAATTAACTTGAATATTAATTATCTATAATGAATGTACCCTTCTTCGGCACTTGAAAAGAAGCAAATTACTTGGAGAGGGACTAATTAAGATGATGTAATCTTGACCATGAAGAATAATTTCTTCCTAGTGACAGAAATGATCTAATTGAAGTATCTCATTAATTAATGTCTCATGAAATTGACTGATAAAATGCCTCCATGAATGCCTCCTGAACTCGGGGCCGGCAGAGCATTGTCGCGCATCCACTCCCGCTCCAGACCCTATCGCTGACAATATAATTAGACCTTGGAAGCATGTTGTGCTCAGAAGGATTTATAACTCTGCAGTGTGGATAATCTACAAATGCAAAGTTAAGACAATGCAGCTTGCCACCGTGAGATTTCCGAAGTCAGTGAGTGAAGCCATAAATTGGGTACAATCCAGGGGATGACAAGCGAATTCCCCCTTCTGCCAGCTCTGCCACCCTGCACCAAGACCAGCCCCACAACCCGCTGATAACCCTGCACCAGGTGCTGGCAGCTCCAAAAGGCTTCCTAAGAGCACCATGTCCAAGCACTCTGTCTTGGTTCTCAGGTAAATAAAGTCAGATTAAAGGCATTTTATTTTCCCTTTTTCACTAGATCGGCACATGCCTGTGGATTTTAGCTAACAATGCTCCAAGTCCCTGAGAGTGAGAGGCAGTGGAAATGCTCTTCCCCTTCTACACTCATCTTGCTGAGGAGATCACTGTGTGTGATCAGCAAAGCTTTGTCAAGAAGAAAGGCTTTGAGGTGCTAGAATGTGTCCAGAGAAGATCAGTGAAACTGGTGCAGGGTCTGGACTATTGTGACAGGTGGCTGAGGCTGGGGGTGTTTAGTCTGGGGAAAAGGAGACTCAGGGGGGACCTTCTCATCCTCTATAACCCCTGAAAGGAGGTTGTATCCAGTGGAGGTTGTTCTCTTTTCTGTAGTAACAAGCAATAGGACAAGAGGAAATGGCCTCATGTTGCACCAGGGGCGGTTTAGATTGGATATTAGGAAAATTTACTTCACCAAAAGGGTTGTCAAGCATTGGGACAGGCTGCCCAGGGAAGTTGTGGAATCCCCATTCCTGGAAGTGTTCAAAAAACATGGATGTGGCACTTGGGTCATGGTTTAGAGGTAAACATTGCGTTGATGGTTAGACTGAATGATCTTAGAGGTTTTTTCCAATCTAAACTATTCGATGATTCTACAGTTTGGGGTTGTTTATTCTGGCCAGAAAACCTGAAAGAAAACATAATTTGGCTTAATCTAAAGGTTATATGTTTTATTTTGATTGCCAGACTGCGTCCTCAAAGCTTTGGTAATGGTATTTTTCCCATTTTTTTTCTGTCCCACACTTCTTTAAATCTTGAGCAAGGTCCTCTAAAACTGGCAGAGGGTTCCTGGGTTCCAGTGAAATATGATAAGCGGTAATAAATGGACTATGGATGGTATAAAGGGAAATTTGAATCTCGGAACTAACAATGATCAATTTACTACAAGCCTGCGGGAGCTAAAAATCATATAAGGAAACCGTAGAAACACAGCAGCCAGGCAGGCAAACAAGATGAAACTAGGCCAGTCCAAGGATGCAATATTGTTATTTGTTTACAGCTTTTCTGTTAAAGTGAATTAAATGCCCACAGCTGATAAAAGGTTCATCTACCAGCACAGAAGCTCCTGAGTATCTCACGCTATTCCAGCACTAATTACATTTCATAAAGCTACCAAATATACCATAACTAACATTTATTGGCCAATGAAATGTTGCTCTAAGTTAATAATTACAGATATATGTAGACAATAAAAAGTGAAGCATCAGCCTGGACGCAGGAGGGGAGATTAAATGCTTCTGCTTTTACTGAGTGTTGCTGAGAGGCCAAATTTAAGACCAGAGGAGACAGTACCCCAGGAAAGCCTGCAGGAATAGAGGAAAAAAACCTTAACTGGGGATATGCAGGAGAGGAATATTTATTGCACCCATCTCAAATTTTCCCAACACTCTGATACTGTGGATCCCTTTTTACCTCTGAAAAAAAAAGCTCAAATGGAGGTACTGAGACTTCTGCTTACACCAACAGAGAAACTCTCTCAGCCCCAATTACAGGTGCAAGCACATAACCCCAAACTCTTTCCAGAACACTCAGCTCCCTACAGAGTCCATGCACAGCACAAACTTCTCTCTCCTGCATTCCCAGCACTTCCCTGGCACCTCTACTGGTTGCATGGGGATGGGTGGTCTCCTGTCTCAGGGCAGGTTGGGGATGGAAAGGAGCCTGGCCAAGCAGAGCTGCCATTCCTCCTGTAACAAGAAAATGTTAGACCTGCTGCAAATTTTGCCAGGAGCCAAACCAGCCTTCAGCAGTTCCCCAAGAGAAACCAAGTCACCTCCTCTCTGGTGTTCCATCAGGACGAGGATGAATCTGCTTCTCAAATCTTGTACAGGAAAAAGCTCGGGAGTCAGAGTTTGTTCTATTAGTTTTCTTTACCCAGATGAATTGGGAAAAGTCTGATTAAACCAACAGGGAAACAGAGGGAAGAATCAGCCTCATTCTAAGTCTTTTTGTCACTTGGCTGCCAGGTCACATCTTCACTCCTGTTGATTCCCAATAACCAGATACTGG
This sequence comes from Nicator chloris, assembly GCA_013400495.1. NCBI lineage: Eukaryota > Metazoa > Chordata > Aves > Passeriformes > Pycnonotidae > Nicator > Nicator chloris. The sequence continues at coordinate 322,254 of WAAE01016857.1, forward strand.
GGGTTTCACCCTACGGTGCTTAGAGCTTTATCTGAGCTGGCCTGCTTGGGTACAGATTCTCCCTCTAAGGCTCTTACTTTCTTATGTAATGAGATTAAAGCCGACTTAAAAGAGCAGTAAGGAGATGGGGAAGGTCAAAAATGCCATTTACTATAAATAAATGCTCTGTCAGTTTGAAGGCACAGCACCATCATGGTTTGGGCAAACCTTCACCTGGCTGAAGGTGTCATGTTGAGCAGATGTCACTCCTTGCAGACATGTCACTGTGGATGGGAGGGAAGGCTGGGAGCAGAGAGAGAGATCTACAGGGTGAAAATAATGTAGGGTGATGTTTTCCTGCTCTAGTAGCTTTCTGCAGGTAAAGAGAGGATGTCTGAGTAGCAGACCAGGTTTGATTAATACTCCTGCAGTCTTTATAGTTTTGAATAAAGATGAACGTTCTTACTGTTCTCACCACCTGCTATCACTAGAGAACTAACAAATTCCAGCCAAAGGCAATTTGGATGGTATATGCCAACATACCTGGTGCAACATACCATGACAAAGCAAACATAAAATTCATGGATATATTCAGGCTTAAAGAGACCCACCCATGAGCCTAGTGACCCAACTGGGTTTTTCAGGGACAAGAAATGAACCCAGGAGAACACAAAAAAAATTAGATTCAAAAATGTTTGGGGAACAGCATTTAAGAATTACAAGAAACCACCCTATCTCCCCAACACTGTCCACTGTTAGAACAGCTGATTGTTCAGGCCTGTCTAGAGCTGTAGTGATGATGTTGAAAGGATACAAAGTGGGTTCTGTCTTAAATAATTGAACCATTGCACAGTTATAATTGAGCACTTACATATGCCTAATAGGAGAAATATTGGGTACATCCACACCATCAGCCTGCCTGAGGCTGGGCCAAGGCTTGCTCTGCCACCTGCTTTTGGGGGGCCACTCTCTATGGGACAATGTGCAAGTCTCCATCCTGTATGTGTTTCTCCCAGGTAACAGCAGGATGGTCCAGATTCAAGACAAAATAAAAACCATGTGTAAGCACTCTGGGGCACAAATAAATTCCAACTGCAGAGCCATGCAATTATGGTTGCAGGAGCAATGTGAGAGCAGATCTTCCTCTCACAAGTCTTCCTCTTACACTGTGTCTCAGGGCCCGCAGACAGCAATCTTCTGCCCAGTTGCACCTCATTTTTTCCCACTGTGGTCCTAAGAATTGTTTTGCTTCTGTCCAACTGCATGTCTAGAGTCAATGAAGCTACAAGACCTCAGCACTGGAGGAAAGGAAGACATTGGTCGCTGATTTGTAGAAAGCTCCCATCCTTTCCAGATTCTATCCTACTGCTGAGGCAAGTAAAGTCCTGTCAGAGGCTTCCAGCTTCGTGCACACTTGAATTTCCAAAGTGACAAGATTAGAGACTGTTCCATGGCCTGAGAAATGCAACAGTATAAAGCATGACCTAATATCCAAACTAAAGTCCCTCCTCCCCACTGGTCACATTACTCCTAATTAATCCCCTTGGCAGCAATTCTTCTTCTCTTTCATGTAAGGTTGACATAAATCTATTCTATAGGGGTGTCAAAGAGTTTGAGAGTTTAAGTTTTGTCTTATTTCAATTCTATGGGGAAAACATTGCAAAATTATCCAGAAGTTGCCCTATCAGCAGTGAGAGAACAGAGATGTCCTGGGCCAGGCAACGTTGTCATGTAAGGGGAGATCTCCAGTCCATGTAACCACGGCACTGCCCCAATGTCCTGGCATTTGCTGCAATCACTACATCCCCGACAATTTGCAGGTCATTTCAGTATCATAAATGATAAAACAAGATGTCAGGCATTGGGGAATAGCCTCCTGTGGATGTAAGCACATAACTCCCATTAATGTGAATGGGAGTTATGCACAGGCAGTGTGCTGAGAATGTACTCTCTGCTCTGCAGAGCACACTTGGCAAGTCTGAGTAATCTGTGGTTGATTTTAGTTTTCTCCCCAGAGCTCTCAATGAAGGGGGAGGCATGAGGAAGCTGGTGTACGAGGCATTAGCATCAAGGCACAAGTGAAAGAACATCCAATGGGATCATTAGTGCTTACCCAGCACAGTAATGGATGGTGTCCTATAGGAATCCTTTACATTCAGGAGCCATGAACCCAGCCTTTCTTTTCAGTGTGAATGAGGAGTGCTGGTTAAAGCAAACGGGAACAAAGTTGGGAGTAGAGGAAGAGCTTTTTTATTTTCCTTTTTATGGCCAAGAGAGGCTGTTCCTTGCTCCTGTCTTCATTTAACCATTGGTTGAGATTTACCTGTGTGCTCTGAGCACTCACATCCTTTTCTGTTGACAATCCTCCCTGTCCCTGCTCCCTTACTGCCAATCCAGCTCACCATCAGTGCTCCAAGAGGATGTGGTCATGGGGAAACAAGAGACCCATGTAGCAAAGAGGGAGAGAACACTGGGGATGAATCCTCACCTGCGTGGGATGAGCTGTCACAGCAGAGGATGATTACAACATTGAATCTATGCTGGCATATTTGGGGGAATTAATTGATTTTCTGTTCACACTATAAATTAATTTGGATTATTTAATCCACATTAGCCTCCTTTATGCACACTCTCATTCAGAATTAGAGTGCCACTAATTTAGTTTACAAAGTAAATTAAGCTCAGCCAAATTATGCTATGTTAAACTTGAATGAGGGTCTATGAAGAGATTTAATGTGGTTTAATTATCCACTTTACATATCAAAAAAATGCATAAAATAACACATTAAATGACAAAACCAGTCCCTGGAGCAGAAGGAAATGAAAGCTGGGCTCGCTCCTCCTCCCAGAAAAGGCCACTGGATGACAGTCAAATGCCTTCTCCTTGGCTTGGGATGGCTCCTCATTGAATAGGAAGAGTGGAAGCCTTTGAGCAGCTGGAACAGAGAAGGTCAACCTCTTTTCCCTGCCCCTTGTCATGAGTGTGAGACAACTCTCTGGAGATGTGATGGATCAGTCTCCTGGATGCTGAGAATGAATTCTCAGCAGAAATTTCGGATACAAGCTGTGAATATCTGCCCTATGCATCTCCTGAGGACTTATACAGCAGGAGAAGAGCATCCAGCAGCTCAGTGCTGAAGGACTGACAAGAGGCAAAGAAACCACAGCATTTCAGAAGTGGGCTAGAAGATCTCCGAGCCTTTGGCAATGCCTATCCAGAGCTTCTGAAGAGTGGTAGTGATTACAGAGAACTGAAAAAGTGCAAATGCAGGAAGAAGAGAGAGAGAGAGAGTGGAAAAACAATTTCACTTCAATTTCCAAAAAAATACAAGCACAAGAGTGGAAGATGTCTCTAAATATCTACGGGACACCCAGGAACACTGAGCAACACTCACATTTGGATTAATTTGCTGTTTAGATAAAATAATTTCTAAACCAATCTGCTTCACTTTGGCAGAGTGAATGGAAGAAGAGCAGTAGAGACAACACTTCAGCTTCACCATCTTATAACATTTTGTATCAAGGTACAGAAATATGCTCTAGGTGAAACCGCTATTGGAGCATGCAAAAATATATGGGAAAAATGATAAATTAGTATAATAGTAATCAGCAGCTCACTTGCAAGAAGGAGGTGTATATCAAGAAAAAATCTTCAAGGTTCTGACTGGGATATGACACTACGCAATATTTTCCTTAACAACATAACCTTTATGTTTACATATTCACACACAACACCAGGGAGGGAGGGGCTACCAGCACACCAGAACACACAGGGCCAAGAGTTCAAAATCATCCTGGCAAACGACAGAAGGGGTCTGAAAAACCAGGATGCAAATGAGCTTTTGTCCTCAATAAATATCAGGATCAGAGAGGAACAACTGCATGACTACAAGCCAGCAACAACAGACTAGGGGGGGGAGATCTGCAGAGAAGGACAGGAGGGTTGGAGTGGATCAGCAGCTAGATGTGAATCAACAGGGTTGTGCTGAAAACAGCAAACACCATGCTGAGGCAGGCAAAGAGCACCATCATGTTTGAGATGTGTGAAGAAAGCCTTCTGCTCTTTTTGCTGCTGGTAAAGGCTTCACTGGAGAACATTTTCTTGTTTTAGCCTCTGTATGTCAGGAGACGTTGGATTAATGCGAGAGAGAGGAGATATAAATTTTAAATTAAAAAAAAAAAAGGAATTAAAAAGAAAAGAAAACAAAATCCAATCCATTACAAGAAAGACAGAGATCATGATTTCTGTAGAACAAGAACAGGGAAGACCAGAGCACAGAACATGGAAAAGTAGCACCTGGTAGTGTTTGAAATCACTATCACTGGAGTGTTTGAAAAATAATATGCAAAAGGTTTTGTTTGAAATGAAGAAACATACTGATTGAGGAACTGATTAGACCACTGGTTGGGGTCCCTTGGAATCTTTTTACACCACAAGTTTTTAGGTTTGCTCCCATTTTGGTGTGACAATGTGACTTTGGTCAGATCACTACATTCCTCTACTTATCAATGTTTCCAAATATTCTATAAATATACAGAAACAGAATTCTCATCCATTGCCAGGAAAACAAAAAAGTAACACACTTAGAAAATTTGTCTGGTCATGCATGGATATGCCAGGATGGAGCTGACTTCCAAAAACAGGAGCTGATCCACCCTACTATGGATAGTGATAGTACAGGTCAGGGTCTTCCAACCCATTTTCCATAACTGCAGTAATGAGAGAAGAAAGGTTTTGCAGTCTAAAGAGTTGTCCAGATTTCACCTTAAAGCCTCCTTTCCTCAGAGAAAATGGTTGAACAAATACATTTGCAGCAAAGCAAGAACAGTTTCAAGACCACGGGAGTGTAGAGCATTCACCAAGGGTAGGCATCACTTTAACATTGAACCTGCACCCGACTGTTTCTTGCTCAAATGACAGGAAAAAAATGAGTGTCAACACAATGAAAGGAGTATTGTTTATGTGCCACCCACATAGTAGCAACCATGAACTTTGGCTGATTTTGCTTATCATCCATTAAGGGAAACAGCTATAGGTCATCTCTGTGATTACCTAACACTCAGGAGAAGCAATAAAGCTCAGCTGGAGGTGTCACACTGCAGCAAAAAGTAAAGGCAGCCCAACTCTCATTTTTGTTTTTCACTACATTACTTCAGTTAACATAGTGCACTGTTAACATTAACTCCTGGCCATATATTGCTTTATAGATAGACAATCAATACTGCAACTGAAATATGATTTTGTTAAAACATCTAGGGGGCTGTATGCATTTAGCTTTCACACTATTTTCAGAAAATGAACATCAATATAAAAATAATGAGCCTCATAAAATAAAGCCTCGTTCATGTGGCTGAGCTGGCTTTTAAGAAAGAGGGTAGAGATTTATATTAAAGGCACCACAAAAGAAACAGCTTAAAACAACATTCAGCATCTCTATCAACCCCTTGAAGGACATTCAAGGCCGGCACTGAAACACTTTTTGCCTTTGCTCACTAGGGCATCCACTGGGATGGCAACACTTAGGAGAAGCAGTTGGAAACACCAGCAAGAGAAAATGGCAGCAGAGCCTTGGACAGGAATATAAAACTACCTCTTTTTCCAGATCATCTTAATAAATCACATCTCATTTTTGTAGCCAAGCTGCTTTTGCTTACAAAAGAATTCAAGAAGTCCAGGAGAGCCCAGCCTGGACACTGCAGGGCCAGCAAAGAGGTGAGGGAAGTCTGTGGTACTGCAAGGGTGCTGGTACCAGTGATGGAAAAAGAGTCCTCTTCCCCCTATGAGAACCAGACTCTTGGATGGTAGTAAACACTTTTGTTTTATCATCTGCAATTTTTGTTTGATTTTCCCCAGGACAAAACTAGTGAGGGTAGAGTTGGCTTTGAAATGTGACAAAAAGGAGTATTTCATCTCTTTGACAGACAAGGGATATAACATGAAACTTCACATGCTGCACCTCAAAAATTAGGAATGTGGTCATGAAAGTACGAGTGCCACATGCACAAGACAGTCTATGCTAAACTCTTTAAGACACAAGCTATTCATCAAAGCCAAGAGGAATTAGGACATGTACATTGAAAGTGACACCCTCTTCTTCCCATCCTTATAATGGTCAGGATTTCATACTACTACTTTTTTTTTAAACCTTTCAGAAACATTTGCAGTGAATGAAGAGGTGACAGCATTCCAGGAAGTAATGTTGAAAGGGAAACCTGTAAAACAGCTGAATGACAGTAACGTAAATCAAATCAGATGGGGGACAGGTCCCTTTAGGATCAGATCCCTTTTAATTTATCTAAAGCAAGTCTCCCACCATTCCATCAAGCTCTTTTCACAGGATGTCTTCATTCAGAAATGAAGGTTCCAAAACACTTTCCTAAGACATGAACAACCATCTCTTCATGGCTTTCCACTCAGGGGACATCACAGGTTGAGATGTCCCCAAAGAAAAGATGATCAAATGTTCAGTTCAGTTCAGTTGTGCCATTTCCAAGTTTCACCTTCTCTGCAGCTAACTCTGACTAGCAGGAAGCACCACAAGAAGCTCTGCTCAAGATCAGATCTGAATGGATATCAGCCCATCAGTGTTTCCCTGAGCAGCAAAACTGAAGTTAAAGATGGGCACATGCCAAGAATGAGCAGAAGGTACTTCAGATCAGAACTTGAAGAAAACTGATCATATCTTGTATATTGTAGGTATTCACCTGAGCTTGGTTTGTCTTTTTTCTTTTTTTTTTAAGTGGATGGCTGATACAAATTTATGGAAACTTTAATTTGTTTCAAATGCAATAAGACATGCTGTGGTATTTTAAAAAACAATTAATCATCTTGAGTTTTCAATTAAGGATGTGCATAGACTGAACAACTTGCTACCCCATCAAGGCAGGAGGAGATGATTAAAAACCTCTCGTTCTTTTTAGGTGTTGTACAGTACCAGCTGGTTTCTTCTTGCCTCAGGGGAAGTCCTTTCATCTATCACATGTTGTGTTATGGGTGGATTATGTCATATCAAAGCCAATTACCTCATGTTATGGCAGCTCCTGACATAATGTAATAGAATGTTCTTTGGACGTGCATCTCAGTGCAGGAAGATGCAGATCTGCAACACCCAACAGGCACAGCATTGCCTGCACTGTGGGCTGGTTTCACATGCCAAAACACCTCCTAGCAGCTCTCTTCCTCATGCCCTTTGCAGCACACTCACTGCCCAGCCTCTGCACGGGCTCCAGAGCTGCTCTGAATAATCAAACACCATCTCTAAATCCATTTGGAGGGGAACTCCTAACAGCAAAAGTCTCACTCCAAAATTTTCCGTTCGCTGTTCAGGCACAAGGAGAAGCAGCGATGGGTACAAAGATAAGGGGGGAGGGAGGGAAAATGGGAGTGAGCCCAGGAACACAGGCACAAACACCTCCTTCAGAAGGCAAGCCAAGCAACAGCCTGAAGCCTGATGAAATCTGGGAGGCTGCTCTGTCTGTTTAATATTTGTTTACATGTTTCCTTTCCTTGTTTCATTTGTCCCAGAAAGGCAAGCTCCCAGGGAAGGAATTTAATCACTATCTTACTTAGGAGCATGTCAGAAAAAAAAATCTCCTGAGAGGATGACGAGGTTTCTATCCTTCCCTACTGTGAGCACAAGGAGTGGGTCCTCTCTAACCCTCATTCCTGCACTGTGTTCTCTACCAGTTGCACAGGGGACTGCGAATGTGAATTTCAGCCTCTTTCCCCTTCCATAGGTCTGCCATGGTCAAAATGGTCAAATGGTCAAAAATTACCTTTTCTTCCAGTCTGAAATCAGACTCTCTTAATGCTTCTTCCCTACACAAAAAAAAAGGTGTTAACTAAGCAGGACTAAGAAGGACTAAGCAGCACTGCACAGACCTCAGCCTGGTCCCAGTAGGATCCAACTCAACACATTTTCTTCCATTTTTCCTCAGCTCCCAGAGCTGGGTCCGGGGTGCAAGTCACTATCTCCTTCCTAGCTCAGAGGAGTCACTAGATCCTGGCTAGCAAATCTGCTGCTAGATTTGGACATCACCAGAGTTTGTAGGAAATCAGTGATCTCCATCCAAAGACCCAAGGGATCAGCTCTTGGCTCGGGTGAGTTTGCAATGGTAGGAGAGTAATACTCAAGGCAGTAGCAGGTTAGAAAAAGGCATCACCATTTTGGAGTAATCACAGGATTCTGAAAGGATTCTTCTGTTTTGGTCTGGAACCACAGATGACATACTGGCTCCTTCTCACTGCCCACACCAATTCCCATAAAGTAACCCTCATTCTCTTAAAAATTACACAAAAATTTATTTAGGTTGTTCTGCCCGTGTAGGGAGCTGAGGAAAGAGCCCAGAGACTGGAAAATGTCATAGTTTGCCATGCAGATTTCCCCCCCAACTCAGGAACCTTTGACATGCCTTACACACCCTACATATTTTATGAATTCCCCTGGGACTGGAGATGTGGTTCTACTTATTTGTGCAGTATATAGCCCAACATGGCCCAATTGTTCCTGATTTATTCTGCAACATAAATATTAAGTAATAATATCATGACCTTTAGTTGATAACAACACCAGGGTGATGAGGATTTTGGCACAGGATGAGCAATGTGTCCTGGGAGATTTTCATTGTACCCTTGATATTTAAATCACTCTACAAATGACCAGCTGAAGAAACCTGATCATTTTGAAGATCTGGACCCTCACCAAAGAAACTGAGTCTCCTTCCTCTATCATACATACCTTATACACTCATGTCCTGTTCTGGCTGTTTTACAGCCACCACTGGCACAGCTCCAGGGAGGGCACTTGAGCCCCACAGCAAGGACTAAACTGTGCTGTCAAAGCCAATCTCTAAGTCAGTGCTGCTGGGTAAAACCTCACCAGGCAGAGATTTGAGTTGTGATGAGAAGAGTAGAGACAGGAGAATAATAGTCCATCTTGCTTAGTGGGTGATGTTACTGTGCAAAGGCTAATAACAAAGCTCCTCCCCACAAGTAGAATAAAGACACATAAAGGTTCTGAAGTGCCTTGAGGTATATCTTAGGTCTTGCATATGGTGCAAGGCAGATTTATGCACATGTTCAAGAACAAACCCTGGAAGAAGAACCGTGTAGCAAGGTTAGCATGAGACTACACCTGAATTCATTAGCTGAGGCACAGATAATGACTTTCTCTTTCTTCAACATACCTGACTCCCACTGTTGTCTACACTGGGATGTAGAAAATAGTCTGAGTGCAGAAATTCACAAGATTTACAATCCCATAAATCATATCCTCTATGGCATGCATTGGTTTATTGAAGTTTTGGTATTCTTGGCCAGTAGGATGCCAAAATAGGTGACTTTAGGGGAAAAGCTGAACTGGAGGTGGAGCACGCCAGAAGCCCATACAGGTTTTGGCAGGTCTAGGGATAATGGTGAGAACACAGCAAGCTCAGAAGATTTACAGGTTTGGCCTGATATCCCAAACTCATCTGACCTTGCTAATCTTCTGCATTTCCACTATCACTTATGATAAAGGAGACCATGAATTAGATGGAATAGTTTTACACACCTTTCAGGAGCAAAAGGTTCTGTAATTTACGGAGTCTTTTCCTTCTAGTGGAACAGTAAGTGGCAAAACTATGGAGCCTTGACAGGTTCCATATAACATTAAAGCAAACAGTGAGATAATAGAAATCACATTTAACTGCCAATGAAGAAGAGAAAAGCCCAGCAGTTCTTATCTCAGCTTTATTGGTCCCTGTGCAATGCTGTTAGCTTTTACTGTTGTTGATACACCCAATGTCCATTCTCATCATTTGTGCTGCATCACCCAAATGAGAACATGAGAGGAATTTAGGTGCACCTAAGGCACAGGAATTAAGGCAGATGGAGAGAGAGCATCACTGCATGCAAGCTCCTGCTGTGCATTAGAGCTGGAGAAAAATATAGTGATATACTTACCTGGAAGGCAGAGTCCCTTGATCTTGATTTTGGGTACATATGTAAAAAATCCTCTGGTGAACACTGACTGAGCCACCTCAGAGCCAGAAGCCAAAGCTGGGCCATCAGGAGTGTGTGAAATAGTCCTGCTGAGAAATGGGATTTGTTAGATTTTGCACAGCACCACACCAAAATGCCCTTGGGTGTCAGACCCCAAAGGTGCTCCAATTATTGAATCAACCTACACATATCAGACCATAATGTCCTGCTCAAAGGAAAAACTAAACCAGGTAAATGGGACAGGCAGAAAGAAAGGAGCAAATATATCTGCAATGGTAAGATGATAAAGCCCTCTGTTCCTGAAGGGACACAAGTACCATGGGGGCAACTGAAATAAGTTTTGAGTCCTCACATAACAAAACAAATTAAACCCACCACATTAGTAGGATGAGCAGGATATTTAGGATAAAGACAATCTTGCCCATCTGACACAGGGCTAACACATCTCCACAAGGTCCTTTTTAACCTCTGCAGCAACTGGCATCCTTCAGCTGGTAATCTTGCAATGGTCTCCTGAGGAATCCCAGCTGATGGACTCATTTCCATTTAGATGCCAAAGCAGAAAGACATCTATGAACTTCATAATCTTGATCAACTTCAGCCCAGGGAGCCAGAGACAACTGTTTCCATTCAAGCAAGAAAAACACTTGAAACACCAACATGGGGAAAATACTTAACTCTTTAAACTCAATGCCCAATAGCAGCTGTTCTGTTTTACACTTTTTAAAAATGATAGGTACTTTGAAAAGTACTTTTTAGTATAGGAACAACTGGGAAATGTTGAAGCACTGAAATAAGAAACCTTTACTGCCATGCAAATGGGATGTGGAAGAAAAACAGACTGCAACAGTGTTCATTTGATAATCATTACAAAAAGCTCAAATAACCTCCTGTGGTATGGAAGTCTTCCTATGTCCCCACCTCTCCCCAGACCATGTGCCCAACCATGTTGTGAGGTGGGAACAGCTTTAGTGCTTGCAGAAAATTCATGTGAAACCACACCATGTTTTGTATTCCATGCTGTGGACTACTTATAGCATGGCACATCAGCCATTATTAACAAAGTGACTGAAATTTCTGGAAACTTAATTAACTCCACACTTGAGATCCAGATAATTCTGACTTACCAGGAACCCCTCCAACTCACAGCCTTCAGCTAAACAGTTCCACTCTTTTATATACAAATGAGAGCTAAGGCAACTGTATGGCCATCCCTGAGAGTAAAGCCTGAGTCCAGGATTAAAATCCTAGCCACACTCCTTCACCACGGGATCCTTCTCTCTGCCTGGCTCTCCTTTATCCACAGATGCTACAACCCAACTAGTTCTGCTGGACTGTGAGCCTCGATGTCCCACAACAGCATTTGGCTCAAGGATTGAGTTTTTGTGGATTTGCAAAGAGCTGAGTGTGGGTGACCAGACACAGAAACCAGTACAGACCTGGAGTCACCCTTGGATATTTTCTCTAGACACAGTTGTCAGACAAACAGTTAAAAGACTAAAGAGGCAATGTAGACAGCATCTACACACACATTTTTGGTACTGATAGAAAGGGAGCTTGAAAGCTCCCTGGAAAAGGGAGCTGTGCTGTCTCAGCTCTCATTAGTGTTCAAGACTTTGAAAAATCAAGTGAAAGTTGCAGGGATGCTTGAATGGCTGATTTCTGTCTCCAAGTTTACACTCCAGGGTGCTTAGTTTTAGAAGTAGGTGTAGAGCTGGATTCACCAACATATGGCACTTTGTAACATCTCAGCACCTCTTAGCCCTGCTCCTACACCCATGGCACGGTGCAACTCGTCATCTAAAGCTGTGCCAAGGCATTTGGAACAGCTACCTCCAGGTTAGCAGGAGTGTACCAGCTCTGTATTGATCACTTGTCAAATATCATGCACATGTATCTGCAGCTGGTTAAGAAGCATTTCCTCCAGAAGTCAATATTTATTCATTAACAACCTTTTAGCTGGTTAATTGAAAGTGACAGGATGCATTTTGCCTAACAGATTGCATTTTACTGAGTAATATCTAATTTAGAGTAAATATGATTGAAAATAAAACTTCATTTCTGGTATCAGTTTAAAAATGGTTTGTGCTTCCAACAATTGTACCACAGGGAATGGTTTGGATTTATTTGTGTGTATGTATGAGTTTTTTGAATTGCAGCAACTTAGTTGAGTTTGTCTCTTAATTTTGGGTATGAGAGCAAAGGGACCTTGTGGTGAAGGCGACAGAAAATTGTGTTAAAGAGTGATTAATCTGCTATTTCACCTTCTGGTCCTTTTTTAAGCAGGATCAGATATTTTCTTTTTCCCTCTTCCTCCCTGTGGCATCTCTTATCCATTTAAAAACCTAAGAACCTAGGGGTTAATATGCTCCAGATAATAGTACAACAGAGATTTAAAAAACTAAAGTCAGATGCAGTGAACTCTGAGCACTGCTTGTATTGTGGAAACACTTATAAATAGGCACAGAAAGGAATAGCTGGTGCAAAAAGTTTTTCTTCCCTCAGTAACAAAGGCATGTGGTTTGTTACTGTGCTGAGCTCCTGCCTTCCCCTCGGCTCCTCTCACTCTGGCAGGTGAAGAGCACGATCCCTTTTGCTTGAAGTGTGTACTACAGAGCAGGAGAGAGACTGAAGCCTCCCAGGCTGCATTCCCAGCTCAGCCAGACTCTTGTAGGTTGTGGGAGCTGCTCTGAAGGCTGTCTCTGTCAGGGTACCCCCATGAACTCTGTGTTATTGTCCTCCAACAAGGTTATAGCAAATTTGCTTCATTTCCAAATAAATGGAAAAGGAAAGGCCTCACCTCCACCCTGCCACCTACCTTGCAAATTCATCCTCAGTTTTGGATGTCCTATGGGTCATATATTGACAAACTAGGCCAGGTTGGATGGGGCTTTGAGCAACCTGGTCAGGTGGAAAGTGACCCGGCTCATGGCAAGGGAGTTGGAACAAGATAATCTTTAAGGTCCTTTCCAACCCAAGCCATTCTATGATTTTCTGATTCTATGAACAAGAAATTGTCCAGACCTTGAGCTCAGGAAACAAATCTGCTGAGGAGGCTGGCATCAGCCAAGAGGCTGCTCGCCCTTCATACGGGGGCAGGGGAGTCCCATGGCCCAATTGACCTGAAGGAACACGGCAGGGAGCAGCCCATCCACCCTAATTTAAGTAGCCAAATGTCCAACTGAGACATATTCACCCTTGGCCTCATTTACAGCCAACAGCGAGATGGGAAGTGATCTCATTCTAAAATAAGTATCTAAGAGAGGTCAGAAGAACCATCCTCTAGAAATGGCCATTTTTCTCCACTGAGAAAATGTAAAAGGATCCTGGGGTGGTTTTTCCAGTGAATATAAAAGACACCCTCAATTACCAGCTTTAAACTTCAGCACCACTAAACTTTGCCATCAAAAGCATACCTAGAGCAGATGAAATGGTTCCTGCTTTTAATTGATTGATCATCCCACGGAAGTCCTTTGGACCTGAGCCTAAGTCCACCAGGCAGCTCCCGTGAGATGCTGAGCTGCAGAGGCAGCAGCTGCCCCCAGCTGAGGGAGGGGCAGATGAAGCTCTGAGGATGGGTGGTCAGCAGAGCAGCACAATAAAAAGATTACATTTTTTAATGGAGATATTCCTCAGAGTCAGAGCCATGCTTTTTGATCTCCGTAGGAATCAATAATGAACTATGAAGATAATGCATGCACAACATTTAAGTACCAGGCAGAATTTGTATGCAATTTAATTAATCACTTTGTGGGATGGGAGGGAAGATGTAATATAATTGCAACAGCCTTATATTTCAGCAGAGATTGATTAAAAATCACTTTTTTACACTCTTACTCACGCAAGGACGGCAAGCAGGGATGTGCCAGGGAACAGGAGGGAGGTTGTCTATTACAGGACACGTTGTCACCTGTTTTCTGGACAGGTTTCTAGGAGTTCCCCTTCTTCCAAATGAAGAAGGTTCTGCTAACAAATCCTGGGAGCATTTTACCCTTTCACATCTCCACCACATGACCATTAATATCAGGAGTATACCATAACAAATACTTTTTGTGTGTCAGTCCTACAAAAGAGTAAAATTCTTCAAGCCAAGTTTCTTCTTCCTTTATCCAAGTCCTACTAATTTTCACCATAAACTCCAGTGATTTTTAAGGTGCATTTGTCAATAAGTGAATGATAAAAGCCAAGATTCCTTCCTTCCTTCCTTCCTTCCTTCCTTCCTTCCTTCCTTCCTTCCTTCCTTCCTTCCTTCCTTCCTTCCTTCCTTCCTTCCTTCCTTCCTTCCTTCCTTCCTTCCTTCCTTCCTTCCTTCCCTCCTTCCCTCCTTCCTTCCTCTTTCTCTCCTCTCCTTCTAGTTCTCTCTTTCTCTCTCTTTTTATCTCTTTCTTTCTTTTTTTTCTCCTTTTTCTCTTTTTCTTTTTGCTCTTCCACAGATACCCAGAGGATACCTTCTGTAATTTTACCAGCTCTACCTATCCTATGGTCAATACCCAGAGCTGGGATATATGTCAGCTGTTGGGGTTGAAAATTGGTGCCATGGGATTGTTTCCACCATGTGAATCCTTGATGTGGGCAAGGAAATCCTTCCCCCATCCTGGACATCCTCTCAATTCACCTCAGCTTATGACAGTACCTAATATACTACTGAGACAGCAACAAGGATAAATATGTCAGCCCATTAACCAATTTATCAACAGCTTTCCGTGGCTTTTGCTTCAAAAATGAAAGGCTCTATTTCAACAATTTGCTTCCTGAATATCTTCCCTGAAATCCTGGTAATGCTAACAACACAAGGCCCCATGTGGACAAATAACCTCATTCAAGGACACGAGTAGCTTGAATAGCTCGTCCAGGATCCTTTACGGATTGGGAGACCAGAAATGCCATCCGTCCAGTGTGACATTACAGAGAGGGGAGCAGTATGCTAAAACAGCACGTTGGGCTCAGTGGAGAGTAGTATTTCTGCCAAGTACCACAGCTCAGCCTGGAGACAGACCGCTTTTGTTTTAAATCTCTCTGGCTACACTTCCGTCAGGATGATGCAATCCTCGAAGCAAATTAGTGTACACAGTAATCTCCATTGCACTGGAATATGTCATTAGAAATAACTGGTTTTAATGATGTTTTATCAGGGCCATGACAGAGTCAGCGAGTCATCTGAATACAAGATGTTGCTCCTCTGCAGTAGCTCAGGCTGTGCCAGAAATCCAGACCCTGTGACTAGTCTTTGAGTCTTTGTTGTTCTTTAAATGTCCTCAATATGGAAGGGGGAAAAGAAAGGGGACGAGATGGGAAAGGCTGTTCTGATTGCAGACCAACTTGGGCTGAAGGTAAATACTATTTTTGCCCTGCTTATATTGGTCCCATTGCAGAAAAAATATATACAGCTTCCCAGCCTTTAAAGAGGTTTGAAGAATAAAGAGGGGGTTTTTTTCTTGGAAATCTCTACATCTTCTCTCTCCAAGTTCTACAGAAAAGACTAATGATAAACCACTCTTTAGGGCATGGGTTTGGAACAGGAGAGCAGACTTCAGTTGTCACTGTCACAGATATCCTGGGTGATCCTTGGCAAGTCATTTAGGCCAGTTCTTTGAGGCAGATTTCACTAGGAGGACATGCCTGGAGACCTGAGTTTCATCTTTTGCCTCAGCTGATAATCTCCAAATGCCTTCTAATTCATCTGGCTGCAAAAAAGCTACATCACAGTGCAAAAAAAGTCATGTGGTGGTCCTCCACAGGAATCTCAGCAGCCATTTGAGAAGCAACCCCAGTGGGGATTGAGGCTCGTAGCTCACACAGACTTTGAAAGAATCAGCATAGGGAAAAACTGTAGACATGTAAATTGTCAGTTCATGAGATGTGGTAATTCACTCTGGTTTGTGTCTCACAGACCCTCTCCAGAGTTTCCTTAAACAAGACAAACTGCTTCCCCTGCAAGCAGCCAAAAAGGCTGGTTTTCCTCCTGACATTGATTAGTCTCTCTAGAGCTAGGAGAGGCATCATCATATCCAGCAGAAATTCAAGGGAGGTGGCAATGTGCTGTCAGTAGAGCTGTAAGAAATTAGGAAAAACTGCCTGGGGAAACAAGCTGACTTGTGTTTCTTCTTTGAAAGGTCATCAAGATTAGGAGTCTTGGGAAAGCTTCACTAAAGTCAGTAGAAAAAAATTACAAGTAGGGAAATTAATTTGGGCAGCAAGAAATTAAACACATAGAGAAAGAAACCTTGAAGTCTGTCAAAAAGGCTCCAAGAGGAAGATGCTGGTACCATTAACCCAGCTGCAGGGGTGTGAGAACTCAGAGGCAGGGAAGGTCTCCATTTTGTGGGACAATGATGTGGATTAACATCTCCATTGTGAGGTACAGCTACACAAGGTTGCTTGGAAGCAGAGCTGCAGCAAGATGGTCAAGGTACAGATCATACCAGGTGCAACTCACTGATGAGCAGACACAGTGAAAGTCCCCTGCTCAGGCTGGTGAAAATATAAACATTTAACTTGGGAAACAACTGTCTGCACTGAATGATGAGGCAGGAGGTTGTTTAAAAGTCAGACAGACCAAAGAAATGCTGACTGACTTGCTCTGCTTCATCAAACTACTGAAAAAGCCAGAGGTTAGGATACTGGGCTTGTGACACCTCACAGCTAAGTACAGGGTCCTGAATGTAACCCTTGCACTTCAAAGCCAAGTGTTTTACATGTGTGATATCTTAGCAGGCAGGAGTCAGCATCCACATATCCTTTTCTTATTTTCTATCATCCTTACCTTAGGAAACTCACCCTTCAAAAGTCTCACTGAAGTATATTTGTTTCAGGGAAGAAATTTCTTTTGAACGATGGGTGTTTCCTGAGTGGTAATTTCTTTGGAAGATTCCCATTAAGTTCAAATTACAACACAGTGGAGAAGAAACTGCATTTTCAAAGCACAGACCCACTGTGTGCTTTCAAAGAGAACCCTGGAAGACAGAATTTTCTCCAGGGTTTTCACTGAACAAAGTGATACAGGACAGAAACCTATGGGTCCATTCCAGCTGGACTTCAGCTTTGCTTCCTAAGCCTATGGCAGCTCCATTACCTGATGTGGAGCTTAAAGCAGCAAAAAACATAAGAATAGAAAATGACCTTAGGCTGTTCTGATCATTTTCTCAGGAGATTATCACTTATAAATAGACCATCCCTACTAGGAAATACCAAAGAGGCTCCTTCTCCCCAAAAAGGGCAGAAGAAGACTTTCTGCTCATCCTGGGGCAGTTCCAGGTTGGTGCAGGGTGAGTGACACTGCTGGAGCTGGATTATACCAGCTTGTGAGCCACAGCCATGTGATGCTCTAAGAAAAGGCACAGGTCAGACATCTCCCCTCTTTTCATCTTTCTGATTTCTAGCACTACCTAAAAAAGAATTTGACACCAAAGAGGTGTGAGACAGCATGTCAGAAGAGAGGTTAATTTAGGACAATTTGGGGCAGATTTCTGCATATTCAGAAAAAAAAAAAGAAAGAAAAAAATTAAAAATAAAAAAGTTGAACCTGTAAAAGTTTGTAGGTAGCTTTGTTCTGGCAGGGACTGTAATCAGCCAGGACCCGTGTGCAGGGTGTGGAAAACTGGCATCTCAACACCCTCTCCACCTCTCAGCAGGATCAAAGAGCCATGTGCTCTGTCACCTTCCATTTCCAGATCCACATACCCAGAAATGAATGGGGCAAGCCTGGCAGAATAAACAAGAGGTCTCAATGTGTACAACAGACTTGATGCCTTCTTGTGAAGACATGCCAACTCCCTCCTTGGGCAACTCAAATTACCTTCTCAAATGCTTTTTGCACATATTGTCACCCATATGCACGGAAAATGATGCCTAGGAGCACGTACAGTTGGGAGCAGAGAGCAGACACAGAAGACTTTCCCTCCAGAGCTCAGGTATTGCAACATTTCTTCGGCCTGACTCCTACCTGCCCTGCACTCTCTGGCCAGCTCTTGCCTCTGTGTACGTGCAGGAAAGTTGCCAGGCAGCTCCTCTATCTGCATAGCACCTTCAGCTCTGAACCTGGGGATGTACAAGGGACAGGAAGCTCCACTTTGTGTTGCTCAGGGCATTGAGAAACTCCTGCATACAGAGCTGGGTGGCATAGTTATGTGCCAGTATCTCCTCACAAGGCTGCTGTGTGCTATGGAGTGATTAGGGAGACAAAAGTAGAGGTACCTTTGTTTAAAAAAAAGAGAACAAACAAGCAAAACTGTTTGCAAAAGCTACTTTTGTCTTCAAAGTGGAACATAATTAACATCCTTTTTATGTCTCACCAGATATGAAGAGTAAATGAGCACCTTCTGAACTCCAGACTTCTGTGTTTATTTCTTCCCCATTTTGCTATTGCTGGGGGACAAAAGTTGCTTTTCCCAACAAGCAGGGCCTCTCACAATAGCAGGTAATTAGTCAAGGGGCCCGAAGGAATCGAATCTTGTCAAGGGAAACTCATTTATACAGTCAGGTGATTAAGGCACATGATTGTGGCTGCACACTGCAGTGGCCTATTGAGATACAATTGCACGCTTGTCACATGCAATCGGTGGCATTGAGAAATCAGTATTTTCGCACAGGCATCCCCTTTCCCCTTCAGGAAACCAAAAAGTGCAGCAAATCAGTTTGTGGGGGTTGTGTGTGGTGTTTGGGCTGGCATGGGGAGGCCAGCCCTCTCGTGCTGCAGGGGAGCGATGTGCCATGGTCTGACTGGGAAGGGGAAGGGATTTGGCAGTGATGCTCCCTGTGACAGCTCTCAGAGTAATCACCACAATGTGTCTCACTTTAAGAGACCTTTTCCTGGGAAGACTGAGGGTCTGTTTATAAATATTACCTATAAATAAGCCATGCTACCCCATGTGAGCTGCCCATGAGCTATAATTAGGGCCGTGATGAATCCACATTGTTGTGGACACGCCTGACACCAAATATCAGGCCTTAAATTTCCATGAGTGCCAAACGCAAACATGGCAGAGCAGACACCCTATCCCATTTGTTGAAAATAAATGTCTTATTTACGTTGCCCTGGTTGTAATCTCTATCCCCAAGCTGCTATTATTAACTACCACGAGTTTTCTCACTGACCTGCATCGGACAGCCAAGCAGGAGACAAAGATCTTGAGGGAGGCAGGAATGTCATGGGAGAGGCAGGATTAGGAGCACGCTTTACTTAGAGAATTATTTTCAAAGCCTGTGGATATTTGGGCCTTTATTATCTCCCTAAGAGCAGCACGGTTTCTCTCTGCCTCCAGACACTGAGGTGTGACCAGCTGCTGTTGCAGCTTTAATTCCCCATCCACAGAAAGCTCAGGCAGTTTTTATGTGATCAAACAGAGAAGACATTCTGCATGTTATATCGTGACTGATATAACTGTGTTCCCCCCCATGCTGTCCTCCCCACCACCTCTGAGCCCGCTCTCCATCCAGCTTGTCCCAGCATCAGTCTGGTTGCAATGCAGTTCTGTACCTGAGCTTTGCTCCAGAGGGTTTGGCAGGGGAAGAGAGTGGACCCAAAACCCCATGTATGCAGTCTGGACAAAGGAAACCTAAGTTCAGCCCACCCTACAAACCATGGAAGTGTTCAACATAAGCCACCTACCACTGCTGAAACAGCCCGAAGTTGGAGGAGACAGGAGTGCTGTCACAGCTTGTACCACCCATGGGTCCAAGCATCGTCTCACAATGCAGACACCAGCCTGAGCTGGGACACAAGTGAAGGTAATTTTGAGCATCTCCTAAAGCCACCCTGAGCTTTTACTTGCTGACATTGGAAGCTGAAGCTGCAAGCATCAAATGAGGAGTGAGAAATCATGCTGAAGGCACCTTCCAATCGTGTGCCAAAGAGACTTTCCTCCAGGGTAATTTAAAACTCAAGGCTTATTATTCTTTGCTTAGGGAACCACCCCAATTAAAGCAGCAACACAAGCTATGAGCTTAAATCTTTTCCATCAGGGGACATGGCATGAGTTCTTCCTTGCAAGCATTGATCCCAGGGAAGCATTCCTGGCAAGGAGAGAGTACTGCTAAGTAAAGTCGTAAAGATGGAGAAATCCAGGGTTTGAACTCGCCTTCGCCCCTGTGTCTGCAAAACCTCTAACTGCATGCATAAGTACCTTGTTTGTGCAGGCAAATATAGGCTTAACATGCACAGCCAGGCACAATGAAGTAATTTTACAGTCAGTATGTACATTCCAACCTCTGAAAATCTGTCCTCAAACATCCTTTAGATTCTAGAGTGCATCTGTCCAGAAGTCAAAGCAACTTTTGTGTTTGCTCTTGTCATGAAATTCTTCTCAGCAGAAATGATGCAGAACCTTTTTTTGTCTTTCCCTTTCTCTTTGGCTGGATTTGGAGAAGCTTAGAGCTGCAAATGATGGCCACTCAGCATCTCTGAGCAGCCCTCCAGCATTCGGATGAAATGCTGCCCCAACACCATGCACAGAGATGACAGATGAGTAGCTTTGAGAAGCTGACTTAAAACCTGCCTCGCCAGCCCGGGGCTCTGTCTGCTGCTGGAGGCATGCAGGTATTCCAGTGGGACGTGCAGAAATGTAGGGTATCACCGGCCTGGGGTTGGCAGGTCAGGCTGAGGGCTTGGGGAAGGCTTTCTCCACAGCTCATTTTTAAAATCCCTTGTCATGCACAACCCCCCTGTAGCTGTCATAATAAGTCCCCAGAGGCCATGAGAAGTCAGGGCAGCAGGTGGGTGTTTAGGTTAAACCTATATGGCATGTTTTCGTAAAGTCTGTACTTCTACCTGTTTCCCCCTTTCCTTCCCTGCTCCCATCATCCTCCATCCCACTGCACTCACTGGAGAGGTTCAATAGGCTCCAGTATGTATTTCCTCATCTCACCTTCCCAACCTCCTCAAAGAGTAACAGACAGAGAACCCTAAATGCAGCTCGAGCTGCCCTTGAAGTAACGCTGCTGAGCCAAAGGCAGCAGCCTCATGGTGGAGGCTGTCAGGCAACAAAAGCCCAGCCAGCCCTGGGGACCAGTGGTTCAGGTCATGGTTGCTGTAGTGAATCCTCACTGACTTCTGTGCAAGTCTTCAGCTTCTGTGCATGGTCTTCAACGTAAAAGTCACACAATATATGTGTATTCTCCCGTGCTTAAAAAGAAGAGAAGGAAAAGACAGCAGATCTCATATTGATGACCAGTTATTGACCCTGAGACACTGACATCATCGGAGCATGTTATTCAGGATATTTGAGCTCCAGATAAGTAGCAAAAGGTATGGTAATAGTCCATTCTGAATTGACACAATCTGTCCTGTCAATGCTAACTTAGAGTCAAATTCAATAAAGCTGCTTTCTTCAGCATGACTAAAGCTTACATCAGGCAAGGTACTAAACACTGAGGAGTAAAACACCCAGGACACAAAGCGTAGAAAACTTCGACTGCCCCAAGTTGTTACTTTGAGACACTGGGTATGCTGCTCTGGATCTGTCATGGCTTCAGATAGCAGCTGAAGACCACAGTCAGACAAAGGGACAGAGTAAGGCAGCCCAAGGAAGTCCTGACCCCACTGCTGTCAGTGGCACATATACTATTAACACTGCTGGAGGCAGAATTTTACCCTTCTTATAAGGGTTGCACTAATTATTTACAACCAGCATTGGAAACGCGTTCATATAGATTTATTTTCTCAACTGCTGTGTCAGAGCAATCCAGCCTGAAGCATCTAGAGATGTTTTCATCTCCAGAAAGTGCAAAACACCTCCCCTGGGACAGGGTCTGTAGCAGACCATCCTAGAATTAATACCACCCTGAAATTACTAGCCACCATGGACTGCATTTTCCATAACTCTCCTCGGATCAACAACCCAAATTGCAGCAAATGGTCCGTCTCTAGAGGAAACCAGCACATTTTTCTCCTTCCCCCGAGGATCATGCAGTCCATGTTCAAACTGCGGCTGGTGGGAGTTTTCGCGTTTAAAAATACCCGTCGCCGTCCTCTCTGGCACGCAGGCACGGCTTGCGCGTGATGATCATTTATTAAAGCTCCTCGCTCGGAGGCGAGTGGCTGTTCCAGGCGGGTTGGTGACGGAGGAGGTGAGCCTGTACCCACGGCACCGTTGGAGGTGTCTGCAGAGCTGTGCCTGCGGGGTTCTTCTCCCTCCTGGGCTCCCATTCCTTGGAGCGGCGGCAAGAGGAACCTCGCTGGCGTCCTGTGGTTGTCCTCGTGTTCTCCCTCCCAGCTGTCATCTTGTTTGCTCGTGTTATTCTGCCTCTGAGTTAATGATGAGCCCTGACGTGGTTAAACACTGACCTGGACAGGGGCACTGACTACAGTGATATATTTTTATTATTTCTTTTGTACAGCACTTCATTTACAGTGGTTCATATGATACCAGGAATCAGTTTTAAACACACTCCAGGGTCTCTTCTTCCTATTCAGTGCATCCTATTAATGCATCCTGAAAGGGATGCTCACATGCACACACTTGATGTGGTTGCTATTTTTTTCCCTTTCTTCCCTTTACCAATCTGCATCTCTCCATCCTGCTGGGGGATTAGGGCCATTGTTGCTATTTAAAACAGCTTCACTTTGGTCTGTGCTCTGAAGGCTGGATGCTGGCCTGTCACTTTCCCACCTGCTTGGATAGTCTCTGCTTGGGCCTGAAATCCCTCATTATGTCCTTCACTTCAATGACATGGATCTGCCATGGAATCAGGGCCATAAATAATAGGCATCCCGTGTGGTCCTGCCTCTCTGTAAGTACTAAATCAGTGCAGCTCTTGAACGGATCCAGTCAGCCCACTGGAATTTATAAATTAAGACTATCTCCACCAATGTACGGAGCATGAGCTCGGTTTCCTCCCTAACTTACAGCATCAGTCCTGAACCACACATGTACCAGCAGATGTAACTCCATTGTTTGAGCCACATCTCCTCTTCCAGCTGTGCTCACGCTGCTGCAAGGTCTGGGATGGGAATTCAGGGGTTGAGAGTTAAGAAAACAGCACTCAAGGGAAAAGTTTAGGGCTTCTTCTATATCTATATATCATACAAGATAGGGAGGAAAACAGCTTCTGTGCAAGTTCAGCAAGTCTAAACCTCACCAGCTGTGACTCCTCTCGCATTCAGCTCCCTCCAGCCTGCGCACAGAGGAGATGCAAATAGGGGCTGCCTCATCTTTATGCCACCTGAACATTAAGATGACAAGGCGATCTCTTATTGCAAGACTAAAGCATCTCTCCATCCTTTTAGTGTTGTTGGAGCAGTTTAGGAGACAGATCTGGGTGCTTGGGTCCAGCCCATTATGTTCAATGGAGCTGCATCCATTTGTAGCCGTGCTACATTTGACTCTTGTAAAACACATAGACATGGGGAATAAATGAGTTTATATAGGTCTTGGAGTTGTACACAAATGCACAATGATCTCAGATCCATCTGCTCCCTAAGGCCTGAAAGTGAAATCTGCTTCCAATCTTATGTTTTATGCTTATTGCTGTCATGCTGTTTATACCCCTGAATGCTGCACATTCTCGTTTTGTTTAACATAAACAACAACTATGCACCGTCTGCTGAAACTTTGTCAACGGCCTCTTCCTTCTGTCTGGATAATGAAAAGACACAATCTAACAAATGCATCTTATTCTAACTGTTTGCTTCCAGACGTAATACTTCAAGCCTGAAGGTAAGAAGCAAGGGGAGAAAATTAGATGGATTTGGTTTCAGTAGATGTAATTCAGCTTAGCTCCATGGAAGTCAGTAGAATAACACCAAGCAAGAATGAACCAACAATCTAAACCAATGCTGTACCCCTTTTAATCCCATTCCTGAGCATGCCAGTATGCCAAGCAGAGAGGTGCACTCCCAGGTTTATATCTCATGCACAGACCTTGGGTTCACCACGAAAATTCTCACTTTTGAGAATCTAAAGCAAGACCTACATGTGGGGCAACCTTCCCACATTTGCAGTGTTCAATTTCACCCTGATATATCCTGCTGTCTAATGTAGAAATACAGGATATTGTGAAACTTTAGCTATGGGATGTCAGAAGATTT
The DNA here is from genome assembly GCA_013400495.1 of Nicator chloris. NCBI lineage: Eukaryota > Metazoa > Chordata > Aves > Passeriformes > Pycnonotidae > Nicator > Nicator chloris. Next base: position 346,238 of record WAAE01016857.1, read on the forward strand.
GGATGCATGTGGCTTTTCTGCCCTGTCGTATATCTAGTCAACACAACTGCAGTGGCCAGCACCTCTGGGGAAGCTGAAGTTAGTGTTTTCCAGAGTGTCTATTACATCCAAATGTGCCATGAGCCACCCTAGGCATTTTGCTCTGCCTAATTAGACTTAGCTGTGGAAATTCCTCTCTTAAAGTTAATTTTCTTCTAAATAAATGCTCTTACGACAGCCAGGATTTGAGAAATGATGTGGAGAAAAAAAGCCTTGTCTGATTGTCATTTTCTCTTGGCCATCTGAACTGCAAGAATGTCAGTCCCATCCAAACAAAATGTCATTGCTGTTCCCTCAACAAAATGACATCCAGTTCCTCAGCTGAGGCTGCAGAACCTTTTCATGAAGAGTAACAGCAAATACAGAGAACAAGAAAAGCGAGAAAGGAGAAGAGACATTGACAAACTGATTTTAAACTCCCAATGTGAGCTACAGTTATAAAACATATGTATCATCTTAGCTTCTGTCATGCGAACTGTGCCAAATTCAGGAGGGAAAAAGAATCTACTAAAAAGCTCAGCAAAGCCCCATCCAAAAATATAGAGCCTGAAAACTTTTGATTTGGCTTTTTTTCCCTTTTCATAACTCACTTAGCTGTGTAGCTGCAAGAAACTTAGTTGCCTAAAATTATTTCCACCCTGCGTTTCCCCAGCTTCTCATGGCTGAAATTAGACAAAAGGACATGGATTTATGTAGGTCTCTTCCCTTATTTACCCACACCTTCCTTCCTGCAGGACTTTCTCTGAAGTTGCCCTCTGTTGTCAACAACCATCCCTTAGGTCTCAGTTTCCCCCTGCTAGGGCCTGCCAATCAAGCTCTGCTGCATTCCTGAGTCTTAGCATCCTAGCCCAAAAATCAGAGCATCTCTATGATCAGATATTCACCCAAAGGACTTTAAGGTGCACCATGGTGGCTAATCATCAGTCAAATGCACACTTTTACAGAGGCAGGGTAAGAACAAGCAGCATACCCAGTGCCACCTCTGTGCAGGGATCTGGATTCTTGCTCTGCCAGTGCACTGCACACAGCACAGTCTTTGGCTTGCCACAGCCTCTGGGCAGGTTCCAGCAGAGTTTAAAACACCCTCAATGAGTGGAAAACAAACAGAAACGAGCTATCAAACTGTTTCGCAAACTTAGAAAAACTCAGGAGTGATGGGGAAAGTAACAGCAGAAAGAGGCACAGTAATAATAATTACTGCTATTGATATCTACTAAATAATCAGTAAAACATAAAGCATGTACACAGCTCTTGTCTCAGCTGTTTGATCATTTAATTTCCATTTTTGAATAAAGAAAAGCTTGTTTTGCTATTTCAGCTCCTAAACCAATCCAAAACATATGCAGGGATGCCACACACAGAAAATAAAACTAGCACACACATTCTCCACCAGAGACAACCCAACATTTTCAAACCTAAAAGAAAACCCAAAATAAACTGTGAGTTTATCATGAATGTGGGTGAGTTCTCATTTCACTGAGACAACTTTCTGGTGAAAATGGCTAAATAATCAGCTGGAAAACTAAATAAATAAAGTCGCTAAAAATCAGCTCACTAAAGGATTTCTGCCCCAAAATTTGACATAATGCATAATTTTCCTGTGTATTTCACTGCACTAGTACATCTCTATAAGCCACATGTCCAGGGCAAGTATGGACATTTCAATAATGAGAATGATCTAGGTGAAGATGTCCCTGCTCATTGCAGGGGGGTTGGACTAGATGACCTTTAAAAGTCCCTTGTAGCCCAAACTCTTCTATGATTCTATGAGCCGCAGGAGTAATAAAAGCAAGGAGTTAAAAAAGCCCTAGCAGGTCACCAGAGATATAAAATTCCTGGCTTAGAGGGATGGGGGAATGAGCAGAAAGCAAAACAAGGATTTTGTAACAAAGTTTCTCTGTGACTAAGTTGTTCTGCAACAGCAGGGGTTTTTTGCATCTGCCCTGGATAAGAAGAACCGGTCAGGATGTGGGATGGGAATTAAGCTGGACTGGAGGACAATCCAGCTTGATGCCTTCCACAAGAAGCATATTCATTTCAAAAGAGAAAAGAAATAAAGCTTGAAGCCAGGAGCCTGACCTCAGTCCTTCCATTTCTATTTTCAGGTGTGTGCAAGAGTGACCCTTATTTTGGCTAAAACTTGTGTCTGCTGGGACCACCTGGGAAGCTCCTGGTCCCTGACACAGGACATTGGTTCAGGAGTGCAGGGACAGGCTGAGGAAAGGTTTCACACAGGATGAGCTCACCAGGCTACCAAGGTTTCACAACCATCAGTGCTGTGCACGTTTGTGCCCCGTGCCCCAAATTTTGAGCTCAAAATCAGGAAACGATGAGGTCAGTTCCTGAGACAGCACCACAGGGCTGGCTAAGTGGCAAGAGCTGAGGTGATATTGTCATAAAAGCTCCTGCTGGGGGCTGTGTTTGCTGGCAGCAGCACAGTGGCATTGCTCATGTCTGAGAGTGTTGAGAATGAGAAATTTTCTGTAACAAAAACCCAGCCTGAGCCAAAGTGCAGAAGGAAGAGAGAGGCTATAGGTCCAGTCTTGCAGCTGACCCACCTGGTGAAGACCTCAACTCAAAGCGAGAGGCCACAGAACAGAGTGTGGAATGTAATAATCAGGCACCCACAAGACAAAAACAGAAGCATTTGTGGGGATGGATGCACTAAGACAATGCAGCCATGAAATAAAAGAGCCCAGCTCGATCTTTCCCTGTTCATTACAAGGAACAAGAGGCCGAGCAAGGTGAGCAGTGAGTGTGGAGGGAGGAAGGAAACGTACTGTGGGAGCCCCATGGAGTGAGCCAGTGTCAGTTTGTTACCTGGGGTGAAGCAATCGCTGCAAAGTCTCCTGTGTTTGTGGTATTTTGTCACAATGAATATTTAAACAGGCCGAGGCATGCCTGGCAGTTTGCAGACACATTCTCACTGCTCCAGAGCCTCCATCAAGATGGGGGATGCACAGAGGAGTCTACAACCTCAGGCCACTCTTTCCATCCAGGTCACTCCTGCAGGCAGCTAAACCCCTGACCACTGCCTTAAAAACTTGACTTACAGATGATAAATACAAGCATTAAGTGAGCAGCCAAAAAGAGAGTTTCCTTAAGCCTAACCATTGCCAAGACTCAGCAATGCCTTTTTTATTTTGGTTGAAACAAGGCTCCATTCTAGCTGTGAACGTATGGCTGTAAGTATGAAGTTGGGTAAACAGCTTGCTCTTGAAGAAAACCCTCAAGAAGTTTCATTACACTGAAAACCTCATTAGTCCTTTTGATTCCACAGAGGGAAATGTGACAACCTTGTGCAGAGCCAAGGTTAATGTTGTCCTGCACAACTAGACCTGGCTGTGAGGATCAAACATCAACACTCCCAGTAATCAGAATTCAAATCTGGCTGTGGAGGCTGGTTTTGCCTCCAACACATTAATCCCAACTTTTCACATTCACCAGCCTTTTCAAATCAGGATCTTCAGAAACATGATTGTCTCATTGTCCCCCTGGTGTCCTGAAACACATCCAGCCCTGAACCACCCAGCACTGGCAAGAGCAAACAGCACACATCTGCAACCAGCAAAATGGCATCTGACAGCACCAAGGAGGCTGAATCCTGTGCCAAGGGCAGCTGCCAGCCCAGGGATGGTGGACTTTGGGACTCTGTTGGGATATGAGCATTGTCCAGGCTTCCCGAGAAATTTACTCATGGCAAACACAGCAGTGCAGGATAAATAACTTTTCTCTCAAGGGATCACTACCTTCAGACCAGCTCCCATAGAGGGGTAAATTTCAGGCTGCCCTTTTGCTTTCTCTTATCATATTTTTGGTGTTAGAGGTGAAGGGAAGTATCTTCTTCGAGGAAAAAAATATTAAAAATTGTCCTGATGTCGATGTCTTGGGCTCACGTCTTTCCTGTGAGCACATATACCTCAATCATTCTGCCATTTTCATTGATCTCTATGAAAAGATAAATTAAAAACTGATCATTAATTCACGGGCTCATTCAGTCCCTCTCCTACAGAGAAACATTTGCTTATTTATGTAAATATTCCCTTTTTTTGCTCCACTCCCCAACATGACATTACACCCCAGAAGTTTAAAAAACTCTCCAAAAGCTGGGGATTTTTTTTTTTAAATTACCTGGAATTACCTGGACTGCACCAGATCCTGCTGGAGGCCTCCCCTCAAACATCATGATCACAGTGAGTTTCTATTTTCCAAACACTCAGCCCTATGATGCCCCTTCATGCGAGTTTGGCTCAATTTTGAATTCACAGTAGGTCTCTGAAGGACAAAATTAACCTTAAAACCCTTTAACACGTTTGCCTGTTACAGCCCATTGAGATTTAACTTATTTTTTTAGTGGATGAGCCATTGGCTTGCAACCACCTTGTGCAAAACAGCTTCTCTGCAGCATTAGACCTGGCAGAGAGATGTCTTGAAAATTGTCTTTGCCCCAAACAATCAGCAGGGGAAGAGACCTCAGCCTAGCTGGGGCTTCAATAGATGCATGGATGTGCAACCATTTTGAAACAACTCCCATTGCAGCAAGTGTGGATCCTGACACTGACAACAGATCATTCTTCCAAATATCTTGCTACCTGTAGGATAACTGCTTCCCAAGACTTCCCTTGGCCAGCAAGGGGGGAAAAAGGCTGAACTGGGGAAAATTCCCCATTTTTTTGGCCTTGGAGGCTGCATTGCTTGTGCACAGTCTTTCACATGCTCCAACACTCCGTCAAAATGCTGCCTGAACTCGTCCACCAATACTTCATCTGTCATCAGCTGGACTAACGAAGAGCATCTTCCCTCCCTCCTCAGACCTCAAATGTCTGCTTGTCCCTCTGCCTTTGCATGGGTTTTCCAGGAAGAAAACATGGAATATGTTAAAGACCCCAGAGCTGCAGTAGGAGGTGGTCAAATACATGAGGCAAAGTCACAGAAGAAGTCAGAAGAAGAGCAGCAAAGAGAGGCCATGGTCCATCTGAGGCCGCCCAGCCCTGTGCATTAACCACTGTAAGCCCTCTGCTTACAGCTTGTTTTATCTTCTAAATGCTGGAGGCTGTTTAGTGTCTTTTTTTTTTCCTTTCCTTTTCTTTTTTTTTTTTTTTATTTTTTGTTCTAATATTTTACTAGCTGCCCTGAAAAGAGAGCTACAAACAGTAGGGGAGAATCTCTCATGGCCAGAATACAATGAAGCGCATAAGTGCGGGGGATTGCTTCTTACAATGCTTGAATCAAAGATAAACATGAAAAGAGCTACCTCCTTAGAGCAAAAAACAGAGCAAGACACCATTCCCAAGGGGAGCAGTGATGTCTTTAAAAAATAAATCAGCCACCTCAGAGGTCAGAGCAATGTGGGGAAGAATATTTTTTTTCATCCAACATCTCACCTGAATTTTAAATCCAGTTAATTTTCTGGCAAACAGCATTTGAGGAAAAACATTGGGGTGTAGGACTCACTGCAGAAAAAGTCTCTCTTCCAAGGACCCCAAAACATTCCGCAATCCTTAAGTAAGGAGACTTCACAACACCCCTAACTACTGGCTGGAGAGCTCTTGCTCTTAAAATCACATCATACCTGTTTTGGGCTGACAGACCACTACAAGACAACCACAGGCACAGCATGCTCCTCAGCCCCTGTTTTCCAGCCCAGAGCTGCCTTCCCTCTGAACTCTTTGGGGCCACAGTAGCATCCAGCACTGACTGTATCCCAGACAAGTGAGCAGACTCTTTCCCAAAAGCAAGGTACCTCTGCCTTGGGTGCTTCCCGGCAGACCTCTGGGGTTCAAACATACCCTAAATCCATAAAACATCCAATGAAATTAAGAGCCACAGAGACAAGGACAGGCATTCTTAAACCACTAAGGCCATATATAAAACTCCCTTGATGCTTTCCAAGGGACCCCATTGTCCCTTGTGGATGTTGCCAAAGCCTCCACAGCAGCCCTGTGCAGCATCAGACTGAGTCCCAAACCACTTCTACAAGCACCACAAGCTCTTCCCCTCAACTGGGATCTACATCATCAGCCACAGGTCCCAGGGTCAGCAACACAAAAGTCACCCTTCAGCCCTTGGGTTGGGGTCAATCTGTTTCTGGAGAGCATGGAGAGCTTCAGGAGGGGACTGCAGACCACAATCAGAGCTGAGATCATTGCTCCACTTGGATCTTCCAGCCAAGTTATCCGAGTGGTGAGACACTGGCATGAGGAAAAAGGAAAAGTAAGCTTGAGGTATCTTCAAAATGAATCCCCTCTTCTTCTGCCCACCTGCAGAGAAGGAGCAGCATGTCTCACACAACTCTGCCTGATAAACCCTTGCAACATCCCAAAATATGGGAGCTTTTATTTAGCCATGGGGTAAAAGAGAATGCATCACAATAAGGGTTAAACCCCAGGCTGAGATGGAATGGCACCATATGAAAACCAGGACAATGTGCTGAAAGCTTCAGGATACTTTTGGAGCCCACGATGCCCAATTGCTGCCCAGAGAAGATGGAGGCCTAAATATTTCCTGCCCTTTGAGAAAAGCTTCCCATTGCTGACTGGTCCTGTTCACCATGTCAGGGCTCTGCCACCATCGGTTGTAGATGTCAAATTTTTTGACTTACATCCAGTGCAACTGCCCTTCAGCAGGGTCTAAACACATGGGTTCTGCTGCTGCTTTTGATAATTTTATTCTGATGGAGGAATCAGCATGGCAGAGGAGAGGCAGGGACAGACTGACTGCCCAGGACAGACACCGGGGTGTGTTCAGCTGCTACAGGCACAGCCCAGGCAGCACCAGCTCTTGGTGAGGAAAAGGATGTTCTGGGGGAAAAAAACCCACAAACTATCAGAGAGGAAGGAAGCATGATAAATAAAATGAGCATGCATAGAAGGACTGAAACAAAGCAGAGCTCCTTCCATTGGTATTCCCCTCGCACCCAGAGGCAGCCACAATTGAGGGGAAATTGGGTGGCTGTGTCTTTCAGTGACTTATCCTTTGAGAGAGAAAATCAAATTGATGTATTTCCCAGGGAAAGGAGAAGCCTACCATCAGCACCAGAGGAATTTGATCGCAGGAGGGATAAGAGAAGAAAATGCTTTTATTTTTTTACTTGATTTGAGGATGTCTTTTCCTGAAAAAGGGAGGGAGACACTGTTGTTCAGTTACACCAGTGTTCTCCTGGAGTCCAGTAAAAGCCTTCTGGTGGCATCCATAACCTGAATATGGGTCATTTGGGATGCATCACAGCCCAGGTGTACCTGACTGGGTACAGGCCAGACACGTTTGGGTGCCCCATGGGACTCTTGTGCTTTGCACGTTGAGTCTGAGGAGGCTCAGCCTGTGTGATTGCTGTGCAGGAGCTTTTTGGACAATTTGTTGTCTTTCTGTGGAAATGGAAACTTCATGTCTTGCTTCCAGAGCCAGAGCAGCCTTCACTCTTTGACACATCCCTGGTTGCCTTGGCACTTTTCTCAGAGCTCTGTCCTTGCGTGTGCTACAAATTACTGTTTATACTTCCTCTGATTTGTGCTGGACAAGGTGAGCAAAGCTCATATTTCACCAAGGTGTGTAACACATTCTGGTTAGCACAAGAAAACACTGTTTTAGACAATAGTTGGAAAACATCTCGATTATATCTTCACCTGCCTCCAGTTCCAGCTTTTCAAACACAAGGCAGACAGCAAAAGGCCTCTAGCAAAGGCCGGCCTGCCTCAAAAACAACTCAATTTCTACCAGCAGTGGAAAGCTGCTTCTGAACCTTACTCTTGCAATACAGACAAGTAACACAAGAGAAAGCTGAACCACCACTGAAATGTGGTAAAAGGGGTAAGGTCCAACATGTGCTCAAGAAGGTGTAAAAGAGTGTTTAGGCCCCAGCATCACTGGACTTTGGGTTTGCGGGAACAGCTGCAAAGATAATTTAGCCAAACCATCAGGCCACTTCTTCCCCCATGCTTCTTTACCCTCAAGAAATATAGAAAGAAAAAACAGTTTAAGCATATTTATGGCAAATTAATGGCTCTCATTAGATTTTTAGTAGCCCAACAGACCAAACATTTTTAGTAGCCCAAGAGTTGCCACGGGGCAACTCTTACCCCGTGGCTGAAACAGAAAGCTGCTGGAGGTCAGGCTGGCTTCTCATGGAAGGGCTCTGCTGAGTTTGGTCCCGAAAAGGATTAAATTGCCTTTGTGCACTTTCCATGTGGATACACCCTGCTGGGATGGAGGGAGACACTGGCCCAGAAGTTTTCATATTCTGCCTTGAAATTCGGTTTTGCTTAAATGGGTCCATTTTAGAGGCAACCTGGTGCTGAGCGTGTGTCAGAGGCACATTTTTAGCAATGTCATCGTTTGCAAAGAGCACTGGGGAGGCTCAGCCACAAAACACACATTCACCCAATGTCGAGGATGCCCAATAGTAAAAGCAAAGCAGCTCCCAAAAGGCAGCAAACTCATTTGCCTGAGGCCACCCATTCGGGCTGCTGCAGGCGGCCGGGTTCCCAAACAAGCAGGGGGCTGAGGGAGCAGAAAGGATTTTGCATGGTTCATGTGTCAGCCACGGCTCAGAAAGGTCAATCAGTTTTTCAGTGGGAGCCAAAGGAGAGAGAAAACTGCAGCTGATTAGGAGCAGGGGGGGGAAGGGGAGAAGGAATCTGCGGCCCTGCCAAAACCTTTGTAAACAAACTTCGCTGCAATGCTGCAGATGAAAGAGCAAGGCCTGGCGAGCGGGACCCAGCTCCTCGGCATAAATCAGGAGCCGCTCCAGCAAAATCAAGGAAGTCATGCCGGCACAAGTGAGAGAAGAATCACCCCCTCCTGCTGCTAAACAATAGCCCTGGTAGCCCAAACACGATTCCCCCCTCCCACATGGGAGCAGGGCACTTGGGTGGCAGCACGGCCGAGTGGCTGCGGTGGTGGAGCAGCCAAGTGCCCAAATGCCAGCCCGGGTTTGGGAAGCGAGGTTGCATCCACTGAGCCGCAGCCGCTTCAGCAGGAGGGGGCAGTGGATTCACCTCCAGCTTCTGAATTTCCTTTGTTCCTGCTCTCAAACAAATCCCCGGCACACGCGGGGATAGTGACAGAGATAGGGAAAGGGCGGTCGTCCCGAAAGGAGACGAGCAGCAGCACAGACTGCAGCTCGCTGACAGCACGCTGAGCCGCAAGCCACTTTTTACACCCTTTTCAATAAATATTAGCTGGAGGGGGCTCTGTTTTTCCCACTCTCCTGCCAGCATGGCCTCTTATTGTTTACTCTCCCCCAGCAGTCCAGGCGTTCTTGTTAATGTGCTGTGATTGAGTACTTGGGAGAGGATGGGGTTTGGAGTTAGCTCCCGGCTCCCTTTGGAGAGCTGTTTACTCTTTCGTGGTGCCCATGGCCCGCTGAAGACAGCGCTCCTTCCCTCACCCCTGCTGCGTCCATCTGCTTTGTCTGCCTGTTTTCCTGCTGCCACCGGCAGGCAGCTGGCCTGTGCATTTCAGCTGGCTGTTCCTAAACCCCTGGAGGAAAAAATAAAATTAACCCCGTAAAGAAGGGGGCTGGGAAGGATAGGGAGGAAGGAGAGAGAGGAGCAGCTCTGCCGCCCAACACTGCTCCCGCTCCACAGCTGCCTGCAAGGACAGGCGCCAGCACAGGGCTCAGCCTCAGCTGACATCAGGATGCTCCTGGCACCAGGTGAGGATTTTTTTGCCTGGGGTTTTTTGTCTTGATTTGCATTTTCTACCTCCAGCAGATAGCATGCAAGCACAAGGTTTCAGCTCTTCTTGGGTCTTGATGTCTTTGTCCCCACGGCACAGGGTTTCAGACTCCATTTCTCCTGGTGTTGATGTCGTGCTGTGGGTCTCTGCTGATTCCCTGGCTGAACACAGCCCTCAGTCACACCTGACAGTCAAAGTCACCAGCAGGCACATTCCCCATCCTTCCCCCACAGGAGCTCAAAACAAGAACATGACAATCAGACACCATGGAGCCAGGGCTGCTCCCCCACACTGTCACCTCCACTGTGCTTCTGTCAGTGCCCTACCAAAATCCTTGACATCGGTGCAGCCAGTAGGAATTCACATTTGATCTCAGGGACCCCAAAGATTTTTCAGGAGAGCTGTGACCAGAGTCAGTAATAACAAGCCATGGGGTGGCAGTCTGTGAGAACAGAGATATCCTGATTGATGCCTTTTTAAAGTCTGTTTTTGCATCCCCCTGGAAACCAGACCCTTTGTAGTTCAAGGGAGAGCCAGGGTGTCTCTATGGTTTGCAGCATTACTGAACACACCAGGGCTCTCCAGTCCCTCAAGGACTAGGCTCTGCCAGCAGCCTCAGAGGTCATCCTCTGACCCATGGGGACATTTTGTGACAGAGCCAAAGATCACATGGAGTCACTGATTAGATGTTGACCCTGCAGGGAAGGTAGGAGACATCTGGCTTAAAGATGGAACAGTGCCTGGAGAGCCCAGTGAGGGTCCTGACATTTGGGTACCACAAGTGGCTGGGCTTTCAGTTTGTCTTTAGTCAGACCCCTTGGTACCAGAGTATCCAAACCCTTTGGTCTATCCCAAAACCCTCTCAAATACGGCTCATTTCTGCGCAATCTGACCTGACCTGGGGTGTATTTAACCACTAAAAGGCAGAACTGATAAGTGAACTAACATGATAACTTACTGGGTGCCCACAGGCAGATGGATGTGCCTGTGTCCACGCTCCCACCAGGCAAACACAGCAGCTCTGGGCATAAGTACACATGTGGTACATACAGAAATCCCCACAGCACTCTCATCTGAGGGCTACTCACACAGAGCTTTCCCCACATCACCCTCCTCAAGCTCTGAGTGGCAACTGGGGCCATTCCTGGCTTGCCTTTGACCTCCCTCAGCTCTGCAGATATAAATGAGGTCTGCTCCTCTTTGCACACAACACTCACAGCTAACAAGAAAAGCAAGTGGAACCAGAAGTTAGCTACAGTTGTCAAGTCAATATTATATGCTGAGGAAACCAGCAGAAGTTGAAAATCTCCAGGGAAAAGTGTAAGACCCCTTGCACACAGCCTCCTATGGATAAGTAGGTATCCAGGATCTAGCATCCCTCAGGGACCTCAGCTACTAAATCTGCTCCCTGGGGAGTCTTCAAAGCACGTTTTCTTCTCCTTCACACCCTAAACCTGTGGAAGGCAGTGGTTTTAGTCCCTGCTCAGCCACACCTCTGCTGCTCCACGAGCCAGCCCTGGTAGGGGCTGTGTTTGGCAAAGGTAAAGCAGATGCCAGGTGCACATCAGCAGGGAATCGCACCTCAGGATCTCACATGTGCTCACTGGAGCTGCAACCAAAACCCTCTGCAAGATGTGCCCTCCCATCTCTGCAGCAGCAGCTGGGAGAGCAAAGCTGCATCGCCTGTCTGGCACATTTGCCCTCATATCCCTCACTCCAGGTGTGCACAGCTTTTTTTAACATTAAAGACAGACACTCCGGTGCCTCCAACAGAAAATAGATACCCCTCATTGTTTGAGACTATATTCATAAAAGTCAAAGTCTCTGTAAATAATAATTTCATGGATGTTCTGCTATTGGTCTGGGTCCATTAGAGACACTTATTTTTCTTACCTTCATTTCCTCTCTGTTCTTCCAAGTAATAGCCTTTGCTGGTGCCAATTCCATGCTGCTGCCCCTTGAAAATAGCCGTAGGTGAGAGAGGATGAAGATGTTCACTCTCCAAAGCCTTTGACTGTACAGTAAGGAGAGAAAATGCCACCTGCTACCTGATAGGGACTAATTTCCTACTAGGAAAAATGGTTGCTAAACATCTGGCCTGACAGCTGACTTCCAGCAGAGCTGTAGGAGGCAGCAGAATATGCTGGACTGGAGACCCTGGCCACAGTTCAGCAGTACCAGGCTGCCCACGGCGATAGCAACAACAACAAAAAACTGATTTATCTTAAGCCTCTGGTTACCAGAATCCCCTGCAAATAACATGCAGGGAGCACAACAATGCCTGTATGTAGAGGAACATAGCACCACAATGAGGATTTTATGCAAGCCAGGACCTCAAGCAGATCTGATGGAGTTTATCACTATCACACTACCAGATGCAAGTGCTGGGATCTTCCAATATGACTCCATAGCTGACACAGTAACAGCCACTCATACCCTGGCTGCAGTGCAGTAACTCCTGACCTGAGGAGAAGGTGCCCTGAATTTTCCTTTTTCTCTCCAGAGCCCTTTGAGGGCTAACAAGTTAGCAGTGTTACTTGTTCCCTTCCAGAATGGGATTTGGGGCTCTACTTTCACCCCAGGCTCTATTCAGGCTGTTTCTGGGAACCCCAGCCAGTTGTCTGATCCCAAATAGCAAAGGGCACCCAAGCAGCCCAGGATCTGTGAGCTGGGATAGTGAAATAACCGAGAAAGAAAACACACCTTTTACATTCTAGGGAGTCCACCACATTTCCGAAAGTGAGTCCAAAACTTAGCAATGGGATCTTCCACACAAGAGAGCTGGAAGTGGACCTGGATGCTGAAATTCTTCCTTCCTGGAGGAGAGACACTTCAGTTTTGAACTGGTGTGGAAATATCCAGGGGGCAGAAGGACTGGCAGTGAAGGGAAAGCCTCAGGGTAGAGCTGTTGTGCAGGGCAGTCTGTGTTTTGCAATGTGGCTTCACGCTGCGAAATTAATTATCTTGAATTATGAATCATTTCTGGTGAGCAGTGTATTTATTCTGAGGAGATACTTTAGAAGAGAGGGAAGATAAGGGAGCCCTGTGCATGGCCACAGAAGAATGACGGTGAGAGGACATCTTGGAGCTCAGCCTGCTGCCTTTGCTTCTTCTTCTAAGGCACACATCAGAACAAGAGACAAAATCCATCCCAACTGCAGAGACTGATCTGATTTTGCTCATTTCTTTGGTAGTTGAGTGAAACTGAATGAGCTTTTTTAGCCGTCTGACAACAGAGACTTGGCATTGTCATCATGAAGCATGAGAAAAACCATGAGCCGGGTTTGGAAATTGTGAGATTGGCTTGAAAGGCAGAAGACCTTTTATTATTATTATTTTTGCATCTGTTTAGAAACAATGCACATTCTTTGTCTCCAGCTACAGTTCACTGAAATGTTGGGATCTGGCTTTTAAGGAACTCTATCTTTTTCAGCCAGAAGGAGTAAGAACATTTTTTTTCTCGTTAGCGATTGTTGTGCAGTTGTATGGCACTGAACTCCAGGCTTTGGAGCAGGGGCAGAAAGCTCCCAACGCCTTTCACAGGGCTTGCTGTCAAATTAATCAGTGAATTGGCTGGTCATTGACATGCATATAAATGCAGGCCTGACTTGTGCTTCCACCGTGCATGTCCACTCATAGAGTTCACCTCCCATGCTGCACGACTACATCAGCCAAAACCATACCCTCAGCTGCCAGAACAAGAGACAGCACAGGTAAAAACTGGGGTCTGCCTTCTCTTTTGTCTTCAGCTCTCACTAAGTGAAGTCACCCTCCTGCCCACTCCAAATTTCTGAAGTTTGCCTTGAGTCTTTGGACATAAGTACACAGCCAGGGTGCTCAAGCATCAAACACTAGGTGGTAGAAACTTTCTGCTTTGATGTAAGTCTCAGGGCTTAGAGTTCTCATGATGAAATGCAAAGATGTTTGTTAACCCCAAACATTTTCTGCACGAGGAAAGCCTATCCCCTGATGCCTCCTCCTGCATGTCTGGTGCAAGCAAGACCGGAATTGGGCCATTTATCAAAGAAATGGGCAGTTTCCCCCCAGTATTGCGGTGGAAAAATGGCCATCAGTTTGCATTAAAAAGAAACCGCAAACTTGGTACAAAGCACTCAGCCATGGAAACGTGCGTGTGAGGCTCCCAGGATCCCTTTCTCTCTGTCAGAATTCACATGAAAAACCCTCTTGCTGCTTTCCGTGTCAGCATTAACTCTTCCAAAATGATTGGCATCAAAGGTAGCAAACACTCCCTGCTGACAAAAGCCCCCCTCTGCCTGCCTGCAGCAGCCCCCCGCCCACCGCCACCCCACTCCCCAGCGCTGACAGGTCCCATTGTGCCCCTGTCCCACAGCAGCTGCACAGGGAACAAAGACATCAAGGCACAGGGGCCGGGGCTTGTTGGAGTTGTGGGAGGAAACACAAGCAAAGGAGAAAAGTGAGGCTGAAGGGAAGGGATCAACAGTTGGTGACTTACGAGTGCACTCGGAACATGTGAGAAGCAGCTGAATCCTAAAGGTTTTCTGCAAATGTACCTGCACAGGCATTTCTGCCTCTGCTTATCCACTGCTCTGGCTTCCAATAGCACCGGAATCACTCAGCTAATTGCACTGTGAAGGTAACGGCCTATGAAATTTTTAATGGAGCAGATTGCACTTATAATTTTGTTTCGCTCTGTGGTTCAATATACTTCAATATCTTTTCTCTCCTAGCATTTGATTCAGGATGACGGTGGATTTATACAATTGCCGTTCTCCTCGCCACAAAGACTGAACTGCAAGACAGGTCCTTTTTCCAGCTGGATCCAGGCAGCTGAGGGCCACAGCTGGATGACCAAATGTTCTGAGGAGCATTTGAAAACACATCCTCACCGCCAAATCAGCAATAGATGCATGGAGCAATCATTAATCAGCAGTCACAGGGCTTGGGCAGCCCTCTGCTGTGGCATAGCACAGGGTGAGGACAAAAGGCAGTGGTCCTTGCTCAGGGAGGTGTGGCTGCTGGGCTTCTACTACTCCTCCAGGGAAAATAGAACTGGAAAAGGGAAAAGGAGAAAAAATGAAGAGTTAATGGCAGGGGTGGAAGTAAAGCAGTATTTAAAGCAGGATGAGGGTAAATTCTAAAGGCAATGTGAATCACTATGATAGGATGCAGTAATAAGAGTACCAGTGAGGGCCAAACTCAAGGGAAGACTGCAGCAGCTTTCTGCAGAGCATTTAGGTCCAAAACTGCCACATCTCACAGCCACTGCCAGCCTCCAAAGATGACAACAGCCATTGGCTGGTGGGTGGCTGCACCTCTTGAGCAGAAATGAATCGTCCTGTGCTGATGCTGACGTCCAAGAGAGCACGAGACATCCAGCTACAGTCAGATCCTACAGACCCATCTTTCCCAGCCTTATCCTCAATCCTGTGAACTGCCACCTTCATGGGCTTGAGGATATAAGCATCCATTTTCTTTCCAGGTTTATCACTCATCCAGGATCCAGGCATCCCATTGTCTGAGTTGCCTGAGGGACACACTTGGGGTTCATTGCTTGCCTAATGACAAAAACTCCTGCACAAAGCACAGCCCTCAAGGTCACACGAGTACACAGACATGGCTGAAGGAGGAGGAGAAGGAAAGGGATGATGTTGGAGCTCTGTATATGGAGCAGGGGGAGCCAAGGAGTGCAGGGATCCACAGATGTTTTTCATAAAACATCAAAATAAACATCCTCTCAACGGTTTCCTATCAACTATAGTGAAATTCCTATTCCCTCACAGATAACAAAATGGTCCATTTTCCACACTGCCTCCAAAAATTCCTGGGTGAAAAGTTCCAGCTTTAGTCAGTCCTGAATATTAGCAGACAGGCTGGGAATCATCTACAGACCACAGCCCCACTGGGCTAAATCTTCCTAGAAGAGATGGAATTCCCTTAGTGGACTATATCACATGAGAAAAAGAGCATGGAGGAAGAACAAGCAGAAGAAATGGAGGAAGAAGCCTACACCCCATATTAACAAACACCCCAAGGTGCCATAAATAACTTGATTTCCTGACTGACCCCACCCTAAAAATGGTCACCCATGCTCTGCACTGAGCAGATCATCATCAGATGAACCAGTGCTCCACAGGTGCCACCCCCTCTCACATCTGCAAAAAGTATCAATTCTAACAGTGTTAGTGGGAAGCTTCGCTTAGCATTGCTAACTCACACAAACACACACACGATTCAGATATATCCTAATAGACAGCTCTGGCCCATGACATTCCTGCAGGTCAAAATTAAAATAAAAGGCAGAGACTCGGCGTGCACCTCTGGTTAGACTGCTGGCTTGCTCAATGCAGAGGCTGCCTGCAGTTAATCAGCCTTCTTTCTCCACTAACTGTCACCGCAAACAAAGGAATTAGCAGAAGGTCTGTAGGGAGCATTGAGATAATTTGGCTGACTGAAGAAAAGAGAAAGAAAAGAAAAGCGAAACAAAATTACTGAGAAATTTACTTGCACTGACCTCTCCATAAATATTTAGATATAATCATCATTACCTTGGAGTAAATTAAGTTATAAACAGTCTCCACAATTGCACATGACGAATGCGTATCGGCGTCAGAGAGCACTTTATTGCAAGTTAATGTGGAAACAGAACACCTCAATCAATCAGGATTCAGAAGAGCTGTCTGATGATATCAGCCCATCTCAACATATTCATACAGGACGCCATACACTTGCTCACCCACACACGTCCACCCCCCGTTCTTATTATGCTAACAAATGCACATGGAACCCCAGAAGATGGTAAGATGCATGTCTGTGGAGCTGGAATAACGAGGGATGTACTGTACATGTCCTCAGTGGTGGTGGTATTATTTATATCACGGTAACATGCACGGTGACTGAGGATACGGCCCCCCTGTGCCGAGCTCTGTGTACAAACACAGCCGAAAGCCATCTGGGTAGGATTCATCCGACTAGACACAGATATCCTCAACAGGGATGTTGAGCTAATCACCGTCAGCTCCTTTCACAGCCAGCCGAGGGAAATCAGCACTTCCCAAGCACAACTTTCCAGACCTATTTTAGACATCCAGTTTAAGAAGAGATGAATCATGCCCTGGACTCCTTCGGCTGCCTTGGCTCCGTCCCCGCAGACCCTTTGGGAGCCCCGGGTGACTGCTGCTGAAGTCAGCACCGACACTGCGGATGCCAGTTTGATGAGACGAGTCCCATCCGCTCCGACCGAGAGACTTGGGGCTTTAGGAAAAGCAGATAAACACATGGCAGGCAAAATGGAATCACATATGAGCTACATTTTTGCATGTGAAATCATGTAGCCTCCCAGGGCTGATGACTTCTCTGGCTTTAGATCTGGGCTGCCAAAGAGCAGAGCAGAAGGGGGAGCGTGTTGCAGAGGCCTGGGCTGCTCACACCTCGCCTGCCTCTTCACTTTCAGTGTGAGAGCTGAGAGATGACAGTCCCTGAGCTTTGTCTTCCCTTCAAGCCACGGAGGCTCATTCCCTGGCCCTGTCTGACCCTTCCTCTCTCAGCTCCTGCCCACATCAAGCTGGGGCAGTTGGGAGTGCAGAGAACATTATCTAGTGAGCTTTGCCACGGCACTGCCAAACAGGGACAGGCTTCAGGAATTGGCTTCTTCATGTCACCTCCCCACCACACATTCTACTGCCACCTCCCAACACTCCAAAACCCAGATGTGCCCCACACACACAAGACTAATAAGGGGTTTCCATCCTGCAGAGAAGAAAGGAAGTTGGTCTAACGAGACAACTGACATCAGATGATGAAAGCGTTTCTCAGGAAAGGAGCATGATTAGAGATTATTAAGGCTCACAACTTCAGCAGGGTCTTTCAAGAGGACAAAGATTTTAACTGGAGGGTACATGTGCCTAAACCTCTTGAGAAAGTCACTGAAATAGGTCCTAACACTGTAAAATGCTGGATTTAGGTCAATTCAAGGTATCAGTTCATCATTCTGTGCCAGTGGTCTTAGGAAAAACTGACTTCATCTGGTTTTCACTTCTGGGTTTTCTCTTGTGAGGAAAACTTTCATATCCATTTTCCAACATGAACTGGGATGTCCAGGTCACAGTGATGCTCAGATTTTATCTGCTTTTACAAAACATCATCAACAACAATAGCTCAACAGGTGAAAAGTGCCAGAGAGCGAAAATAATTAAAATGCAAACCAAGTGGGCTGAGAAGATCCTTCTCACAGGAAGGTATTTATAGCAAGAGTGAAAGAGAGACAACATAGCAGTGACTCTCTCTGTGCTGTTACAAGGTGAAATAAAAATAAATAAAAATATTTCTCTTCTTATCCTCCCTGTTAACAGTCTAAATAGAGTAAAGTAAATGTTGGTCTCTAGTTGCCTTATCCCCTGTGCTGTGGGACCTTTCAAAAAGAGGTATCACAGATGCCTTTGCTGCTTTTGCACCAGCCCTGCCAGATTCTTCTTGGGACAAGACCCCTTCTTCTGTCAATGTCTTCCCTCAGTGCTGCTACACTGACCCTTAATCCAGTAATTACCTGGCCCAGTAAATTATTGCAATTAAGCCCAGTTCCCAGCTGCAGCCGAGGACAGCCTCCCGCCGGGGCTTCCGACACAGCCCAGCAGAGCGGCCAAGCCCATTTTGCCAAGCAGCATCTCATCCCCACTGAGACTTAGTCTGAAGAGAGAGAAGGAAATTGCTAAATCTTTCAGCACAAGGCCAAGATTTCTATAGATACCGAAAATCTATTGACGGGCTCAGATCAAGGGCTTTTTAATTGAGTGAAGAACATTAATTAGTAAATTTACTGACTTCTAAACACAGTAAGACCTAGGGCTTCGGATTACCATTGTGCAAGGACAAAGCAGCTTTCAAGATCTGGGGAGTTTTTTCCCTTTTCTGCCCTACCCTCAAACACCAACACCTATCTCAGTTAATTGTGGAGATACACGGATGGTGCAGTGGCAATCAAACACTGCTTCTCTTTAGCTGAGGGAAGCATTCAAAGGAGTCATCAGGGATAGTTATCTCTGAAAGGTGAAGAGGTCTGAAAAAAATACAGCGTTGCTAGCAAACAGAAAGATCAAAGTTAAAAGCATTTGGATGGATAAAGTGGTTGCAAAGATTATTACTTCTTAATATATAAATTACTCAAATCATTCCCATTTGTCTGCCTTCATGACCATACGAAAGAGGAGACCAAAGGCTTAGGTCCCAAGATGTTAAATCCTGAAAAATCCACCCATGTTTTAAGTTGTAATACATGAAGCACTTTTCCTGGAAAAATTGTCTGCAGACCAGCAGCAAAGGCTTTAAAACATGCTTGTTGTGGAATCAGAAAAAGAAGAGATCAAACTGCCACAGCTCAGCAGAGAAGGATTGCTGGAAAAGCAGAAACTAAAAATGTAATAACGGGAAGATGAAGACAGGAGGAAACAGCTCACCAAAGGGAATGGCCTTGCCAGGGAAAGGCAGCAGAGTTTATGGCCCTGCTCTTTATTAGCTGAGGAAGTCAACACATGCTTCTGGGGAAGAAAAAATAGGAAAGGAAATAAAAAGGAGTTTAAAATTATTTTGATGGCTTGAGGCCAGATTCATAGCAGACCTGAGTTGTGTCTGGGGATCTCTCCTCTATTTCTAACGTTCCCTGATGTTTTCCCATGAAATGATGGCTGGGAGGCTGGTGAGCACCATGTTTATGGTGTGCCACTCTAAATCCTTTCCTGTGCACCTGCCATCCTGCCAGCCCACAAGATCCATCCAGTAGCACTCAGCAAATGTCCAAACCATCCTCCACTTTCACAGTTCCTAATCCACTTTCCAGAGATGTGAGCAACCCTTTCCCCAGCTGGTCACTAACACACCATGGGCACATTTGCCTGCTCAGAGACAACAATTTGACCAAACCGTGCTGTCTTTGTGGAGCAGGGACAGTGCACTTTAGAAGCCAGCTGCAATTTTAGACTAGAAGTGCAAAACATGAGAAGACTAGGAGCAAGGAGCCCAGGGAGGGAAAATAGTGGCTTCAGCCACAATGTCACACGTACACAACCCAGACAGTTCCTTTCCTGGGAGCAATAGGATGATATTTTGGAGAGGTTTTAGCACTCAGGGAGAGCTACAAATTACCCACCCTCAATAGGCAGCTTTTGGACAAGTGCAGCAACATCCTGCTTTCCCAGTTTTCCCACATCTGATCAGGAGAAGCCAGAATATCTTGACATGAAACTTGTGCTGAAATGTAGATAGGTGGGGACTATGCTTCTAACTGTGTTAGTATCTAACAGGATGGCAGCCTGAGAATCTTTAATGGCCTCAGATGGGGAGAAAAACTTTGCATTTCACTTTGTAAAGCAATGACACAGCAGGGCACTTAGAAAGATACTGCACATGTTTGCATATTTCTTTGCATGGCTACAACACATTATGCCCCTGGCCCCTGCAAGGTCAGCCTTTACAGAGCACAGTGAACAAGGTGACAGTCCCACAGTGATACCTGTCCTACATACAGCACTTGCAGCCATCTATTTTTGCCTTGGCAAAGTGGAGCCCAAGGTGAGTCAAGATACCTCCTAAGTTAGGGACAATTTTCAGCCTCTTATGGTAAGGTGCCACATCACTAAGACACACACAGGCATTTTTTAATTTAAATCCTTCTTAATGGGGTTTATTGTGCTGTCCAGAAGGATGGACACTGGTGCAGAGAAAGGTTCTGCTGGCCCATTTAGTATAACCTGGAGTTCAAATAGAGATGCAGCATTTCCTGCGTCAGCTCACCACTTCAAATCTCACCTGAATCCTGCATCATGCATGAGACATCTGCACTGCATGCTGGTGGAACAAATCTGTCAGCAGAAAAACGTGCAGGGACAAATCTCTCCCTGTTCCAACAGCAACAGTGTTAACCCAGGGGACCCTTTTGGGCCTGCCAGAGTCAAATGGGACTCAGAGCAAGTAGGTCCCTATATGCATCTTGGAAAACAAATGAAGGACTGAAATAGCATTAGTGGGAGCAGGAGTGCCTGTTCAGTGTGCTGAGATATGCTGGCTTGGCCGTGGCAGTCACACTGCGTTTGGATTCAAATTACCACCAATCAGTTATGCCCTATACAAATCTATCCCTTACTTAAAAAAAAGACCCAGCAAAAACAAATCTTCTTAAAACCTATCTTGTGTTATGCCTTCAGGGCAAATTTGCTTTTATGGGCATGAATAATTCATGCATGTTCATTTATTATTAATTAATATTCCATGAACATGCATGGTTTATTCACCCAAACAAAGCACTGTGCCCCAACACTCTCCCTGCAGCCTGGCATTAGCTACACACCACAGCCCAGCTGACCAAGGCGTTCAATCTGTACCATTTATCACCTCTTTTTCCCTAGAATCCACCAAGAATATTGTGACCCTTCTTGCTGGTCACTGATTTTCTCTATTTCCATAGCTGGAATGGGACAATTCAGCCCTACTGATCTTAAGTATTGGGAGAATTTGAAAATGTGAGCAAGAGGGAGGCAAGAAAAGGAGGTTTTTTTGCTATGTTGTTCCAGACCATATACATTTCCATTTTGGAGAAGCAATGCCAGGCACGCCAGGTCCTCACAGGGTCACAGGTGAGCTGGACTGTTTGGGGGGAATCATTCCTCATTCAGTACTGTGTCACCAACAGCCACAGCAGCATTTCCCACATGGAACTGTCTTCTCTCAGAGATACTTCATTGCTGATATGGCAGAGATGCCATAAGCCATATGCCCATGCCAACCACATTTCCCTGCTGTGCAGGCATTTTGCTGAGGGCACACAGGGATCCCCAGCAAAGCCAAGAAACTAATGAAAGTCTCTTCCATTTCAATATAGATCCTCATGTGCATTGACTCTGGCACGAGTCTCCACCATGGAGGAGCAGCTGGATTTTTCTTCTCAGCATCCATCCTCTGAAGAGCCCAGAGTTATTGGATTTTCTCCCAGTGCTGGATCTGCACCCCAACACAAGAGCAAAGCCTGCAGAGCCAGCACAAATCATGATCCACTGCTGTCCAGAGGAACCCCAGCTGAGCCCCTTCAAGCCTGGTCAGACCTGACACTCACAGCTCTCTGCAAACATCACCATCTACAGATGCAACCCACATTTTTATGGGACAGGCAGAGCAGGACTACTAATTGCCTCATAAAAAATATCACCTGCAGATATCACCCACTACTGTCCCCATCATTGTCATCACACCAGATCCAGGAAGACTTCAGGTGCAAGCAGACTCACTTGGATCAAATCACCACCTGGGTCTTATTTGCCCTCCCAGACAGTGCCCACAAAACCCCCCACCAAGGGATGTTTAGCTCTTGAATATTCCCCTGATAGGAGCAGCCATCTAACAAATCTCTGTTCATGTCCTAGGTCTCAAAACCACCACTACACCTGCATCCTCTGTGTTACAGCCATAAGAGTGCAGGATGAAGAGCTGGATTTCCTTTATTTGGGCTAAACCATTGCAATCTCTTTATATGGTCCTGTGTGAGTCCTGATTTTCAAGTACAGGAATGCTGAGAGGAAATAATAAAAAACTCCCTGTGTGTTAGACACTGGAACAGCTTCAAATCAAGAGCTAGCTGAAGCAAACAGAAGAGATACGATTTCAGCATTTGTTAAAAGCAGAAGTACAGCACAAAAAGAGGGAGAGGAGAAAGCTTTGCTTACAGGAGATGCTCACATGGTACTCAGCACCACGGGGTACCAACCAGAACAATGGATACTCCCTTGGTATTCCTGAAGTGGCACATGGAGGAAGAGAGGAATTAAAAACAACAATCTAATCAGTTTTAAATAGTGCTGTGTCCAAATCACATGTCTAAAGCCAGATAAACCCATCTTTGAGAGCCTGGAGCAGGGAGTGAAGAGCAGGCATGAAGCACCCCATTTCCCTTGCTTCTCTGTCATGATTTGAAAGAAAGAACCGGGTCCAAATTCCCCCAGTTGTGGCATGTTTTAGACCTGGACATGAAAAGCTTGATTCCAGTGAATACCCTGGGCAGCCTCCTATTGCCTCAGATTGTTTTACCAATAGAGATAAGTTCAGACACACTCTGACAGTTACAGACAATTTAACACACAGGGGCTGCTCGGGGAAAACTTAAAACTGTCATAATTCATCCTCCCCTTCCCCCAGTCCAGAAATGAAAGATTAAACCTAGGAAGATTTATTAAACTGACATTTTAATAGAATTTTTAGACTTTCCATGTTAATAGTTTAAATATAATTGAATTCCATGAACGGGAGGAATGCAGGATGAAGCCAGTGTCCCCCAACAATAAGAATGTTTTAAACACTGGGGCATATCACTAATGCATAATTTAGTCCTATTTGCATGGCCCTTAGAACTGGGAGTAACGAAAACACAAATCTAATTAACAGAGTGAAAGAAATGCCTCCACCAGCAAACTTCATCACAAGCTCCACTACCACACACCCACCCTCTGCAAGTTACAAACATGAAACAGATGGCAAGGAGGAGGAAAAAAAAATAAAAGACATCACACATCAGCTCTTGGAGAGGAAGAGGGGGGAAAAAAGAGAGAGAAAGCAGAAGGAATAGGATGGATAACCATGCTACTTGACGATGCAGCAATTAACTTGCTGAGGGTGGAATAATTCTTGCAGTGCCTCTCTGGTTGAAGCACTCTCCCAACTTAGCTAAGTAGATGTACTGAGTGCAGTGGAGAGTAAACCAGTTTCCAGAAATCCCAGCAGGAGTCTGTTTCACTTTATAAGATTCATGTGAAAAATTGAAAATTCAGGTTTCTCCAAATGCATCTGTAATCAGCAGGCTGAGCCCCACGGGTCCCCAGAGGTAAGTGATCACAGCACAAAGTAGGGTTTCACAATCACACTGAGATTCTCCACTGCATTTTCAAAGGTTAGACATTAATTCCTGATCAATACAAGGAACAGCAGGCTGCCCCCTACTCCCACTCCCAGAATTGTCTTACATTATTAACTGAGCCTTGGCTTTGTCCTGGAATTACTTAAAATCACAACTCAGAGCTGTAAGACACAGAGTTCCTCCAGATCCAGAGCAGAGGGGGGTGAGAAAGACCTTCCCCAGTACCTTCTTCCCCCATGCAGAGACAAATCCACCCTGTCCTAGGTCTGACAGTTGAAGGTAAACGAGATTTGTCGTGCTTAGCATGACACACTCAAAAATAAAACCAGAATCTGAAGTTTCTCCAGGTCTGGTTGGACTCTGTAGAAACAGATCATTCCAAACTAATCTTCATGATCGAGGCTCCCTCCCTTAACAATGTGCCACACTTCTTTTTGCTGGGTTTCTCTGTGCCATCACCATTAGAGATTTCACGGACATCAAAACATCTCCCTCTAGAGCTGAAAACAAACTCAGTGTGTCCCAAGCACCAAGTTTTCCAACAGAGTTAAAAATAAGGACAAAAAAAAATAAAATCCAGGCTACTCAACAGCTTTTGGTTGTCGAAAATTTTCTGGTCCTCTCCAGACATGCTTGCTGGGCTGTCATTTGCTTTCCACTCATGTGGTAGGTTGTGGCTGCTGTTTTTGGTGATGCAGTTTGACATGGACTAGCTCAGGGGCAGGATGCAAGCTGGTCCATCAATCAGATTTAGAACTAGCTTCTGAATACTGGTCATGTTGGTTCTTACCCTGTCTCTCCCTCTTGGTAACACTTCTGCAGATTTGAAGGCTTTAGCTGCTTACTGTAAGAAGTTCCTGGACTTCAGGCAGCATTTTAGGGAGGTTTTGGATACCTTCACAGTTAGGCAGGTTCATTAGCATGCGCTCATGGTCTCATATTTTTTACTGCCTCTCTGCAGGGCTCATTTATTCCACTGAAATCAAACACAAGAATTCCCCCAAGGCACCCTTGTCAGATATGAAGTGACTGTGCTGCACAACACACTCTTTCCAGGTACTGCAGCAGGTACAGGGAGGCTCACGATGGTTTTTGGTGTCGTATCAATTCATTATCAAAGGGGAAATTGATGAATATCCACTTTTGCTGAGTTAGAATCTCCTGATGGCTAATGAGCGTGAATAAAACGTTATGCAAATTAGTGGCTGAGATGGGAATTCGGAACTGAACTTGAATCTGAAATAGGTCATTAGTACAACACATCTTTAACATCTGTTAATTGTTTCTAATGTTACATTTGTGGCAAACGTGTCTATGTTGAGATTTAGTGAGAAGAACTTAAGACGACACCACACTCGTGCATGTACCCTCTGAACTTTGTGCCACACTTGATGTCAGGAAGCAGGAGTGATTCTGAGCAAACAAGCAGGTCCCCACACCTGGAGAAAACACAGTCTATGGCCTAGATTGCTATCTGATCACCTGCTCAGGACACCTCTGTGTTATGTGTGCCTAGGTGGCTGTGTAGAGTGTCTCATAAAATATGAATACTTCTTCCAGATAGGATGGTGCTTAATGTGCATTTACTGTGTGAACACTTATAGGTTTCTATTATTATTTATAAGTCTACAGTGTGAGAAGCTTTTCTCTAATGCTCAAGAAGTGACAGTTTCCCTCTTGCCAAGGACAGGCAGAGAAGAGGACACATCAAGAGAAAGGCAAATAGCAAACTCTATGTGTAGACAAGGAAAACTAGATTTTCTCTAAGCTACATAGGCCATCTAGGTGTTTAAAAGGAATTAAAATTGGAATGGATTTGAGCTTTGTGGGCTTGGTAGTATAAGGTACAGTTTGTGTCTTGTCCTTTTGGTATAATTCAGTTTGTCTGGGCTCCTGCGCATGGGCTTGTTTAGGGCTTGGGGGTTTTTTTCCAGGTTGAAGAAGGAGTGATGAAAGTCCCCAAGTAAAACAGGAAAAACTGACTTTCTTTGAAGCTAAACTGCCCCAAAGGGTCTCCAATACATCACAGGAGAGGAGTGGCAAGTTAGTGTTGGAGGCAGTGTGTCAATTGTCTTTAGAAATGAAAAACCAATAATGTAACTAAAGAAAAACAAAACAAAACAGTGTCAAAACAGTGGAATATTTCTATGTGGGAAACAGACACTGGGATACACAGATGTACTCATGTCCCTCACCTTCCCTGGGGCAGGAGAGAGAGCTCAGTCTCATAGGAGACGGTGATCATTACAGGGTGTTTTGAAATCTGGTTCTGCGAAGGAGAAACCTTCCAGTCTTGTGACATTCAAAGGGAAGATGGAAGGGGGGACAAAAAGAATAAAATCTCTTTCCTACCTTCCTCCTGCTCAATGGTTCTTGAGCTATCCATCTGAAATGGGCAAGGGGCAAGAGGAGAAAAATGGGTGCTTATTCCACCCATGTGCAATAAGCAATAAACCATGAGCAAGGCAAGAAGTGCAGGATGCAGCAGAGTGAGTTTCAAGCCACAGTATTGGCATGAGGTTCAGTTTCTCATCTCTGGGGTGACCACCAAACTCATCCCATCTTCAGGTACTCCAGATGAGGATATTTCTCTCTGGTCAGAAAATCTGCCCTTCCAACATGAACCTCCAGCTTCCGTGACCTACTTTGGACAATCCTGTCAGAAGTTTCTACATAAACTCTACATAGGGCAGCAACAGGAGTCCCCATTCAAATGAGATCCATCCTCAGAGG
The DNA here is from genome assembly GCA_013400495.1 of Nicator chloris. Classification (NCBI taxonomy): domain Eukaryota; kingdom Metazoa; phylum Chordata; class Aves; order Passeriformes; family Pycnonotidae; genus Nicator; species Nicator chloris. The sequence goes on from WAAE01016857.1 coordinate 372,555, forward strand.
AGGGAGGGGTATAAATGATGTTTTGTTTCCCCATTATTGCTTTGAATCCAGCACTTCATTTGCAGTCCCTGTTTATAAAAGAAAAAACAAACAAAGCCTCGTGGCAACAGACGATCAAAGCTGACACAAGGGGCCCACCCAAGCATGGTCTGGAGTTTTGGACAGCAGTAGGAGAGCAGAATACAAAGGTTACTTCTAGATGAGATGCATAGCCAAGGAGAACACAATCAGGGCAATGGTCCAAGCAAGAACAGACCGTGTTTCTTCAGAAACAAAGGCATGGAGTAGCAGGGAGACAGGGGTACTGTCTAAAATTTCAGTGTGGAGAGAGGATATAGCATAACACTCTCTGTTGAAGGGTTCTGCCCACCCCAGCCATTGTCTATGTAGTGTCTGCACTTGCTTCGTAGGTATAAAATGTTGCAAACTGCCTAATGTAGGAGCTTTGAAACAAGAGACTGGTGTCTTGGGATGTGCCAAAGCCTGCTGTCTCACAAGACAGGGATCACAAAGCATGTCCTTTATCAGAGCAAGCCAAGGCCAACAGGGAGCAATGCAAGTGCTCAGGGCTTAGAGTTCTCCAAGCAGAGGACTCAGGGTGTAGAGATCCTCATCAACATCCAGGGTGGTGATTTCAAAGACCTCATTCCAGATAAAAGCTACGTCCATAAACAAGGGGCAAGGAAAGACAGTAGGAGTTTCCTGATCCGGTGTGCACTCCAACCCTCTGAACTGGAACTCCAGAGCTGCTGTAAGAAATTACAAACCACAGTGGGGTAAAGAAACCTGGAAGCCATGCAGCTTAACCTCAGCTCGGGGACTGGAGGTGCCTAAACATCAGGATACCAAGAGTCACCAGGTTTACTGAACGAGGACCCACAGCCCTTACCCAGACCCGTGCCAGGTCTCTGCACATTGCCTACTCATAAGTGCTGAAATTCACCCAAGCATCTTCACCTCCCTTCTACAAACTACAGAGGTGGGCTACTACATTTATTATCCCATCACAATTAACCACTTCTGATTAGTTCAACTAATTACTGGGTGCTAGCAATTACTCACTGACAGGCCTCCTCAGAGTCTTTAATAGCTGTTCCCACAAGAGCAAACAGGTGAAGGCCAGAAGAAAAAAGCAAAACAACTAAACAAGGGGGAAATGAGGGAAAGAATTAAGAAATCCCTGGGCAGACCCAGGTCCTTTGAGATCCAGAACAGCAAACAGCCCAGCTAATTAGCATGCCTGTTGCATTGCCAGCATGCACAGAATTTTTCCCTCCAGCCCTTTTTCTTGCAGAAGCTCATGATTTGGGATTTGCCCACAATACAAGCACTAGACAGGATGTGTTTGCACATTGTCGTTTCAACACTACAATATCTCTCAAAGACACTAAATCATGTCTGGGTAATTTTGTTTAGAGGGTGAATTTTGGATCCTAAGCCACCAAGTGGAGGCATTTTCTTCATAGCTGACTGAAGACCTATAACAACAGGAGGATTAGGGGAGAATGGAAAATATGACAAAAGGGTAGTCTTAACTGATTTGGAACACACTTCTTTTATGGATAACAGAGGAAAAAATCCTTAGGGGGATGCTCCACATGTTGTAATAGCAACTGTATGTTTTCTGTTTCAGACCCTAACAACAGAACTTAACAGAAAATAAGTTGTTAATGACACTCATAGAAGCAATCTTTTTATGTATTAAATTCTACAGTAGGCAGGAAAAAAAAACATAGCTTTTTATCTGATGCTTAGAGAATGCTCTTGCTCCTACTGTCATTGAATTTTATGGGGTTTCCATAAACAGGAGAGGATCCAAAAAGTGTCTTTGTTTCCAGGTGCTGCATGCTTCACTCCCGAGGCTGCAGCACCTGGAAGGTGTCTGCTTCCAGACTTCCCACCCCAAACCCCTTTGAATTTAATAATACTGACCTGACAATCTTTAAGGGAGGATTTCAACAAGTCCATAAAGCATTTGTGCTGACTTCCAGGTGGCTTTTTAACCAGAAGCTAGTCAGCCAGAGACAACATGACCATGTATCCTGAAGTATCTCAGCATCCCAGAGACAGTCTCCAAGCACAGCTGAGACCTTATCAGGAGGAGTGTAATCCTTGGGAAGCTGCTGGAGAACAGGCATTAGGCAGCCTGACAACAATAAGCCTGATTCAGCGCCTTATCCCTCCCTTGCTCAAAACATGATTTTCCAAAATTATGAATTATTGTTTTCCAAGTAATGGTTTTGCACTAGAAACACTCACTATTCCCCAAATTGCCCCTTCAGCCTGGAAAGACTGCCGTGAATAGAAGGGAATGTATCCAACACTTAGAGCCTTGCTGTGCCACAATTGATGATGGGGGGACTGGGCATGCCTGTGTGGAGACTGGTGGAAAACATGATTCCCACAGTGGAAAAGTTTCCTGAGCACAACACCTCGTCCCTGGGGTGCTGGGTATCTTTGTGGGGTGGGGTGAATCTCCTTCAAAGCCCACAGATCCAGACAGGATCACCTGCAGACCACAGATGGAAGAAACACCTATCCCACATGTGCATGAAATTATTACCCAAGTGCATTCCCTGCTTGAGCAGGAAAGGACAGTGAGCATGGTCAGGAGACCTCTCCCACCCTGACAAACAGCATCATGCAGGTCCTTTCCCCTTCCAAAGAAAAACAAGGCAGGGAAGTGGAGGAGGAATTTAACAGCTAAAGTTAAATTGTGCCATAAAACTTTTTTCTGCAACAAACTGATTAACATCTGACTCTGCTGTAGAACTCGAACAATGCTAAAGGCTGCAAAACGCTGTTTGAAAAGGCAATAAAAAACAATGGTCACACAAAGAGCCCTGCCGAGGCAGGAAGGGCCCCCAGACAGCCCCTGCCCAGCCTCTGCCCAGCCGTGCGTGGAGTGCTTTCATGCTCCTGCCGAAAAGGAGCAGGAAAGGTGTTTTGTTTTCAAAGAGAAATCTTTCTGAACGAAGTGTGCACTGCAGAAAGGCAAGGCACGCCGTGGCATCCCCTTGAACAGGAATTACAAGAGCCCTTTGCTCAGAAACCCATCCCCAGGTTCTGCCCTCAAGGCACTCTCTGCTCTCAGCTCAGCCCGGGGATTCCCTCCTGTTCTGCTTGTGTGGAGGTGGGAAGCACAAGTGTGTGTTCAGCTGGCCTCACAGCCACCTCCAGAGCTCAGCCAAACTCGTGCATCTCTAGTTCTGCTGCATTTCTGCAGCTACATTCAAGGTATGCTGTTGGAGCTAATAACTAATAACGGGACAGGGCGACTGAGAGGCGTTCCACAAGTTTTTTATTTCATTATCAGTCTCAGTGAAGGTGGAGACATAAAAGATGATAAAACTCACACCATAACCACAGAAGCCAAAGTTCTCTTTGTTACAAGGCATTTAAAAAGTTTTGTAGCCAATAGACCAATGCTAAAAGCTTACAAGTGTCTACTTAAGCCAATCAATAAACACTACACGTACAACTTACAGCATACAATAGTGTCTTGCTCTATATTTTTTGCAGCCCAGAAACTTTCTATGCTCCAAATATTTCAAGGCCTAAAATTCAACGCTGCTTTTTCAGTTCCCACAATATGCAACTTCCATTCTTCTATGGATGAGTTTTTCAAACCTCAGGAGATTATCCTGTGAACTACATAAAAAAAGACTAAGTTTTAACTCATGCTTTTGCTAATGCATTCACTGCTGTAAATCAGCTGAAGTTCAAGCAGCCATGAATATCTGTAAGGTTAGATTTGATACTTCTAGTCAGCAATAATTTCTCCTACAGACACATATGCACATAACACTGCTTTTATCCTTAGAAGTCTTCATACATTTTCTTCACCTTTTTGTTGTTTTCTGCTTGCTTTCTATGATTGGAGTGGACAGAATATCTCCCACAAAGCCTCTTGGAGATTTCAAGAGACATGGAGCTCCTGGAGCAGCTCCAGTGTAGAGCCACTAATTTGGTCAAGGATCTGGACAACCTGTCTTATGATGAAAGGCTGAGGGAGCTGTTCAGTCTCGAGAAGAGGCGACTGAGAGGGCACCTCATAAATGTGTGCAAATGTCTAAAGGGTGGGTGCCAAGAAGATGGACCAGGCTGTTCTTGGTGGTGCCAGCAATATGAAAAGAGCCAATGGGCAGAAACTGATACTGAGGAAGCTCCACCTGAGCATGAGGAAGAACTTCTTTACTATGCAGTGACCAAGCACTGGAACAGATTGATGAGGGAGTGTGGAGGCTTCCTCACTGGGGATATTCCAGAACCATCTGGACACAATCCTATGCCCTGTGCTTTGGGATGACCCTGCTTGAGCTGGGACATTGGACCAGATGACCCCCTGTGGTCCTTCTAACCTGACCTATTTTGTAATTCTGTGGTTCTGTGGTCTTGCCCACTCTCCAAAGTACAAGAGGTTTTGGTCTCCCAGGCTCAAAGATCATTGATAATTGGACTTGATGATCCTAAAGATCTTTTCCAACCCTAATAATTCTGATTCTATGAGTGGGGCTTGTATCCAGGAGCAGTGGGCCATGGCCTGGAAAAGGTGGGTGAAGGAATTTCCAGAGAGGCTGCTGTCAGAAAATCAACATCAAGAAGGAGCCTCTAGGAAGGAGAAATGTCAGACCAGGTTGTCAGTCAGGAGGAAATGGCTGACTAAGATGAGGTTCCTGCCATATCTTACAGGGGCTTTATTTTTTACCTGCGAGAAGAAAGTCTGGCCCTCCCACATTCACGAGGAGGCACATCCTACAAAGCATCCACACTTCACCAGGCAGCAAAACAGTGGTCAGGTGTGACCAGCCTTGCCAGGGCCACCAAAAACAACCACCAGCCAACATGGGCAGGTCAAGCAGTGCTGGACAGAGCCCATGTTTGGGGCTGTGAGCCTGCAGAGGTGGGGCTTTGTTCAGAAGGGAGATGTGCCCAAGGGAGGCCCCACTGCTTCTCTGCACCAGCCCTGAGGTACGGGTGGCCATGGTGTGAACATCCATGCTGGTCTGGGATGTTTAGTACCAAATCTAGAGGGGATTAAGGTGCTTGGGTCTGTGACTGCTTGACACTAATTCGGGATAGTATAAAAATGTAACCCACTGGTTTTGCCTTTATGAGCAATACTTGGCTTGTTCTGTTCCCGAGCTTGTCTCCTGTGCAGTGTATTTCTTGTGCTGATAAATATTTATGCTCTGTGATTTTGATTTATACAAGGGGTTTAAATATTGTAAAGCTGGGTATAACCAGCATAAAACAACATAAAACAAAGCACCAGTACCTAGAATGGGGTGGACTAAAAAGAGATGGCTCCTGCAACAACCAAATTTTATCCCAGAAATGACGTCTTCCCCTCCCAGGAGCAGCACAAATTGACAGCATCCCCCTCTCTGCTTTACAATTGAGATTCCCAACCTGTGTGTATCAAACAGGAGAGCTGTTTGCAGTATTGCCAAGGTTACTAGAGTGAAAACATTGCAAATGGCATTTGCATGATTGTACTTTCAAATCCTAACTTGTAGCAACAGTGCATTTTAAATGAAGGGGATTTATAACTCAAACCAGAACACTAATCATATTCTGGAGTAATAGGATTTATTTGTTGGTTGTTTGGTGGTTGTGGGTTTTTTTAAGCTCAGAGACAACAAGCTATGTTCATGAAAAGGGGGCTGGCTGGGCTTAAACCCTACTCCAACAACATTTTGAAAGGATTAGGAAAGAAACATGAATGTGCTCCATTTTCAATATGTGGTTCAGAGCCTGTGTAGTCTTTAATGCTTCCCTGCTATGAGAACATCCTAAATTGCTAAACAAGTTCAGACAATTGCAATTTTAAACTCAGATCAGCACAAAAAAAGAGAAGGAGTCATCTGAGGATCAAAAATGGATGTTTAACAGCACCCAGATGTTCTTCAGCTATGAAATTCCTTACCCAAAGCACACTGGGCACATTCTGAAGCAATGCTCAGTCCTCCACCAAGGCTAGGATTTACAGCCCAATATGAAGACCAACTAAAGCTGGAAACAGCTGCCATGTTCCCCACAACACTGGATTTCTGGGACAGGCTATTAAGGTTCTGGAGCACCTGACTTAAAGTCATGCAATATTTATGGGAGAAGGAGCTCATTTAGGCTGTAATTTAGGAGGGGCACTAAATCTCATGGCCCATATCCTTACATGGAATAAGAGGACTAAGTCAATGTACCCCACCCAAAGAGCTTGATTTTAATCCCCATGTCCTGCACACACCAGACTCACAGGAACAAAAGTGCTCCAAGAGGGTTTGATGACTACCAGAAATAGCTCCAAAAAATTCCCTGGATTTTTTACAAAAAGGAACTTTTCCAGACATTTCTGAAATATCTCTGTAAAACACATGTTAAAGCCACCTTATAGGGCTTGTTTTAATATAAAAATTCTTGGTGGTGGGCTGTTAAGCTGTCCTGTCAGACATGGAAAACCAGGACTGCTGTGTGGTCTGTTTCTGCAGCCATCTGAAGAGATAATAAACCTCATCTGACCACTGAGAACTTCATATAGCACGTCATTTAAATTGCATGATCATATATATACTTGCTGGCAATTGATTTTAGACTAGTCAAAGGGTGTCAATTTGGGCAGTTAAAACCACCACTTAAAACTCCAGTTGTGCTTGGAAATTCCAGATTCCAGTATATTCAGTCACACACTGATTTTATACAGTGTGTGTATATATATATGTATAATTTCACACACACACATACGTACATCTATAAATGAAAAAATTAATCTGAAATATGTCGCCCTGCAATCTGTCAAATAAAGCTGATATAATAAATATGTCACTTTATTTAACAACTGATGCTGAAGAGAACTAGGCAGAATGAAAGAAATGAAGACAGGGCTTAGTAAAAACACTGAGGAAGGCAGAAATTAAAGCAATCAATCACGTTCTCGTGGAATGTCTACACCACTCGAAATAATATTTTATTGTCTGCTATTGATTGGATGCCACTGAACAAAATTACAAACAATGAATCTGGTGTTATAAACAAGAATCACAATAAGAATAAGTTATTTCAAAGCCTTGGCCATTGGTCTACACTTTGTAGTCTGCAGGGTCCAGGACATCTGCTTCCTGTACCACCATGACCTAAGAGACATCCCTGCCCACTGACAATGGGGAGGCCAGGCTGCAAGGGTGTGAAATAAGGGAACACTCCCATTTTGCCCTCCTTTGCATTTAAAGCATGAATGTTTAAAGCTTAGAGGACCCCATTAATAGGGGTGCACGAGAGAAGTGCCACTTTCTTTCAAACAGTGAGACCTCAGTTTAGGAAGAAGGACAATACCTTGAATTTTATTCTAATGCAATCATAAGAAAAATTAAAGAAATTATGCTGAAACAGAGAGTAAAGTTGTGGTACTCAGCAGCCAGTCTCAGGCAACATTTTGGAAGATGAAGAAAATTCCTATGGGGCCTCCATCAGCCAGTGTCCCCCAGTCTCTTGGCAGGCTCCTTGCCCTTGCTCCAGTGGGATACTGCCACTCTGATCCATGCAGGGACAAGGGACATGGGTCAGGACACAAGCTGAGCCTGATGGAGAGAGGACAGGACATGTAACATCCTCTTGCTGCTCACCAAGCCACAAGCTACTCGTCAAACACCTTCATTAACAGCACCAGGACAACCTGGGAAGAAAGGCGTTGTTTATGCTGAGCACTGGTCTGAAAGATTCACCTCCAGAGAGGATGAGCTGACACAGCAGTGAGAAGTAGGACCCACAGCTGCTTCAAAAACCCAAAAACCCCTCTGAGCTTGGCTTATTGTAAGGAGCAATGAATATGTGGCAGAGGGTTTTTAAGCAGCTGGGGAAAAGTCTTTTCTCACCCCTCTGAAGCTCAGAGGATAAAACAGCATTACTAAAACCTCTAGAAAAATCAAGTAAGATTTTAGATAAGCCAGTCATTCCTGATACCATCCACATTCTAAAATAAAAGTGGGCAAATATGAATGCAAAATGCTGGATGAAGGAGGAAAGCAGAGAGGATGGGATAAAAGACACATCTCCCCTTCCTGAAATGTTCTGTGATGTCACTGGGTTCTCACACATTAGCCATTTACAGACACATGCAAATAGCATGAAAACACTGGGCCAAATCCATCCAGGGTGCAAATTCATCAAGTTCCAGCAGATCTACACTGGGTTCTAATTAGGCTTATTATCTATAACCAAATATAATTGTAATTGGCAGCTTTGATTACACCCCACATCATTTCTGCTCTAATTTATCCACATGGGGCGAGAAAGAGGTAACACACAGGTCTGACTCCAGTGGTGACAGCAACAGGAGGAAGAGGGAAAGCCATCCCTTGAACTGTGCACAATGGCCAGGAATGGAGTTGGAGTTATTCCCCAGTGAAAAAAACATTTCTCCTCAGGTTGTGTCTAATTTACCTTTATGAAGCTTTACCTACCCAATAGTTTGCCACCCACTCCTGCAATATCCAACCTCAACTACTATAGAATTTATGGAGTCAGAGTCCTTAAAGGCATTTGGGGAGTAAAAATTCTGCTTGGAATGTGAGGAAGAGTGTGTTTGTGCATGGGTGAGATTGCAGTTCGAGGGAATTGAAGTTAATAATTTCCTCCCATCTCATACACTCATATCCTCATACTGCCTCAGATATTTCCCCTTCTTCTATAGACTCTACATGTCTCAAATTGGGAGACAATCTCAAGGCAACAGGTATCAGCAATTACAACCCCACCTTTCTGGGAAGGAGAATTACTTCCAGGGGTCTTCCAGTTAATGTGGATGAGAGTTGTGTACACTGAACACACCCATCAACCAGTTTGGAAGGAAAAGCTGCTGTTCTCATGAATTATAGCCTTCAGAAAGCTTGGCCTTGATCTCCACCAGGGTGAGGTTGTCCTTGCAGGACTGAGACTGCTCGATAGAGTCCACAGGCAGATCCACGGGCCTTGGTTAATTGATCCTGTGGATGCTTTGGACCTAGAAAGATGATGGCCCCAGGTTGCAGAGAAGCTATGAAGGTAAAGGCACAAGTGGTTGAAAGATAAGATACAAAGTGATTAGAGATGGCTCAGTCCCAAACCTGCAGAGGTTTGCCCCAGATCTGGATGTGGCCAGCATCTTGATGCCTTTGATGAAGGGCGGAGAATTTGCTTGTAAAATGCCTGGTGGGATCAAGCCCTAAAGGGTTGCAAATGTTCAAGAGGACAGGAGCAGAATTCAGGCCTCAGCCTGAAATGCATCTGAAAGCAGCAAGAAGGCAATCCAGAGGAATGAGTTCAACCTTCTGCCCTTGAGACAGACATCACCAGAGCACAGCAACAACAAGAAGTGCTTGTTTATGGTCAGAGGGACAGGGAAAAGGGCCAGCAAGAGCCAGCAATGAGGCATCCCAGCAGAGCCATGGTGTACTGACTGGAGGGGATCCACAGGGAAGCACATGAACCTGCCATGGCATAATGAGGGATAACCCCCCACTTTCCTGTTGTGACTCCCTATCCAAGACCAGGGCAGCCTCTGGGCTCTCTACTGAAGATGAGGGATGCTTCCTGCTATCAGGTCAGTGCACATCCCACAATCCGACCAATCTGCTTTTTGGCCACTGCTGAATTTCAAGATGCAGCTCTGGCTTTGGGACCAAGCCAGGCTGTGCAGAGGAGGACCCCACATATCCATGGCACGGTTTTCAGGGTGCCCAGTGCTCTGCACCCAGTTAGCAGCAATGCTGTGTGCACACAACGAGCATTTAGGGGCTGGAAGGAGCCTTCAGGATGCACAAAGACACATGTGTCCAAATGTGAGCGAGGGAAGGCAGCAGGGTGGAGGAAAGCCATCTGGCACCCTCTAGTGTGACGCTCTGAGAAAAGCTCGTCCCTCCGCACCCAGCGCTGTTCCTCGGCAGCCTCTTTCCTCACCCCCACACCGACCACCCGTGCCCGCAGGCTCTGTCTCACTGTCTCATCAACCCCCTTTAATTACCATCCACTGTAGCAAGACACGAAACTCATTAGTGCGAGCGGCATCTCCTCGTGATGAGCCTGTCGTGTCCCAAGACATCCAGCGCATGTGAGCCCGATCAGAAGGAGATGCACAGCCCAGAGAGGCTTTAAATGAGATTTTTCAAAGGTTTGGGGACCTGGAGTGGCTGAGGGTAAAGAAGTGCCAATGCCAGGGCATCAGGGCCACCACCACTCGCAGCACCACATGTGTGGGGTTGGGCATGACAACAGACGTGTCCCAGGGCACGTGCTGGGAAATTAGACATGTTGCTGTTGGACAGCATTAAGCTGGCAGAGAGCAGATTCAGCTGCCTATGCAACATCTGGGGTGGGACATTTGTATTAGGAGAGCCTAAATTAGAGAAACAAAACCACCAAGGACAGGACAGGGTGTCCCAGTCCAGCCCGTACCCAGCAGTGTAGGCACAGCTACAGCCACCCAAGCACATTTCACTTTTCATCATTTGGCTCTCAAGTCGCTGGAAGAAAAACAACTTTCTTCTGTTCCTCATCACCTTCACTGTCCTCCAGTGAACTTTTGGGTAATGTATGCTGTGTCATCAGAGCAGCACTGCTCCTTGAATGGTAAACAGGCACCCACATATTTCCCAGGATGACGGTTCCCAAGCAAGGAACCAACACAGAGCACAGGCAAGAGGAGATAAAACCCCAACCCAGAGAGCACCATCCCCTCCCAGGCACTGGGACCACCTCCACAAACAATCCTGATGAAAACATCCTTCTCTCCCCGTGCTTTAAAAGCAAAAGGGTTTTGGGGTCAGGCCACTTGGCAATGGGACAGTGGTTGGTGGCTTGACCTTCAGCAGCTGTGATGGTGTAGGTGGGATGTAGGTCCCAGGAGCAACTGCAGCCATCAGAGACAGGACAGGGCCAAGTCCCAAAAGGCCATATGAGTGGTACTGCAACTACATTAATGTGAGTGTCCCTGTTGACCTTGAAGACCTGGCATCTAACCCACCCTAGTGCCAGTGAAGGTCACTACTGCCTGACACATCATTACTGGCATTTTGATGTGTTGGAGGTTTTTGTGGTCTGCATAGAATTTTGTGTTTGGTTGAGGGCCAGCTTGTCACCTCAAAACAGTCCTGTATCCTCATCCCCCCACAGAATCATTTGGGTTGGAAAATACCTCTAAGATCATCAAGCCTAAACCTCAAACCAGCACCACCAGTTCCACCACTAAACCATGTCCCTCAGTGCCACATCTACACATCTTTCAAATCCCTCCCAGGATGGTGACTCCACCACTGCCCTGGGCAGCCTTTTCCAATTCTTGACAGCCCTTTCAGTGAAGAAATTTTTACCAATATCCAATCTAAACCACCCCTGGCAAAAATTCAAGGCATTTCCTCTGGTCCCCTCAATGAGACCAACCCTCACCTCTCTACAAGCTCATGCTTTTCCTTGTCCTGTTAGCCCAGCACCAAAGGACTCTACGTGGGTAGGGGAAAACCAGGGCCATGTGTCTCCTGCATCACCTCTTGCATCCTCACTGCCCTCCTTCGTGTCCGGTGCTCCTCTGAACCAGGAGGATGTTTCCCATGGAAACCATGCTGTCAGTAATGCAAGCCATGGATCTGGCTCAGCTCTGGGTAAAGCTGGATCCAGTTTTACAAAACTCATCTCACAGGCAAGTTCATCTCCTATAAATAAACACAAAACCTGTAACATTTGCCTGGCCCCTGAAACAGAAGTGATTTTGCTACACAGCTAAATTTTTGTTACTACTTAGTGTAAGGGAGGCAGAAACACAAAAACACAGGCAGAGCCAGGATCTGTGCAAGCTCTCACAGGCAGATCAGCCAATGTATCCCCTTAATAACCTTTAAAATGCCTCTTGCCTCTCATAGTAAATTGCAGGGCCATTTTATGATGTGGACACATGTTCACAGAGCCCATCCATGGGACTGACTGATCTCAACTGATCCACATATTCAAAAAAGAGTGTCTTTTTTTCCCCCCTTAGACATGTGAGATTTCTTCTTAAAATCAACTATTGTTTTAAAACCAGAGATTCACCAAAAATGAGTATACTAAATTCAGCAAGCTAAAGCTATCAGAGGTGACTCAAGCCATGTTCGAGGCTTCAAAGTTATGACCAGATCACCAGCCCCCATCAGAAGCAGCAATTTTTTTTTGGAGGCACAGCAGGATGACAAACATTAAAACAACTCCCTTGCACCAGCCCTTCCACTTGCAAACCACAGCTCCTTTGACATGTGTGATGCTTGAATCTTTCTAGGTAACCACAGAAAGATACAGTCTTGACACAGAAACTTGACAGAAGCAATGCTTCAGGAGAACATCACTTTGAAAACACGTTTCAGTCGCTCTGTATCCTGCTTGCCACAGCAAACACCTAGAGAAGAGTAGCAAACAGACAACTCAGTGTGTAAAACTGGATTGTATTTTCTAGTTATGCACTTAGGTCACAAAAGGAAGAGGAACTGGGGCCCCAACCTGATACTTGATCTACGTTAGTGCAATGTCACAGTGATCCACACCCACAGCTGTTCAGTGGTACTGCAGCAGGATAACTAACACAATGATACCCAAAGCAAGTGGGACATCTTTCCTCCTACCTCTGCCCTCCCCAAGAGCTTTGAATAAGAGCCATTAAAGGAAGGCTGGAGGGCAGGCTATTGCTCAAGGTCAATCAACACATCTCCCCCATGGCAATTGCATCTGGCAAGGGCTTGGCCACAGGACCCCAGGAAGGGGACAAGGGACTGTGTTGGTGAGAGCAGAGTGAAATCAGTGATGATGAGAGAAACAGACTGAGCTGTTGTAAAACTGAGGAGCTGGAACCAGTGAATGGAATGGAAAGAGAAGGGGGGAAGGGGAAGGGGAA